>PVHP010022986.1:0-27822 GCA_004024765.1 Zapus hudsonius
CAGTCCCGGGGGATAATGGCGGCGGGAGCCAGCCGGGGCGGGAGGGCTCGGCCCTCTGCTCCACAGGGGAGCAGCGAGGGATGGAGAGTTCGAACTCGGGTTCGGCCAGTGTCCAAAGCCTGGATAGCAGTTGAGGGGGGTCAAACCTTTAGGAGAGTCCTGGCGAAGTTGTTACTCGGCCACCATCTTGCTCCGCCTCTATTTTTTATTTTTGATGAAGCTTAGAATTTGAGTCTCCAGCAGCATGCTGGAGGAGGTGTCACTGGGGATCCAGGTCCAGGGTGTGTTTAGAGGTAGTTTTATGTTCTGGCTGTTTGTGTTTGCTGGCTGCTGGTTTTTCTTTTTCTGCTATGGATAAATCTATGGAAGTGAGCCAGCATCTTCCATCACTGGTGGGGTTTCCCATGGATTCTGTAAGCCTGAAATCAATCCTTTCCTCCCAGAAGCTGTTTCTGGTTGGGTGTTTGTCCAGTGGCCGGGAGGTGACAGCAACCTAGCTCATGTGAGCTCTTCAGTGACGTTGACTCTGATACGTCAAATGCTGTGATGAAGTTAAAGATGCTAAAATGCTGTAATAAAAAATCTATACATCTTATGATGCATGATATGAGGATAAGATATGGAAGAAGATAGAGGAAAATATAGATGAAGTAAATGCGCATGGCACTAGTCTTTGGTGATCTGGTAATTTTTGGAATGTAGAACTGCCTTCTCCACCTGGCAGAATGACCCACTGCTTTGCTTCTCAAGCATCAGAAGTCCTGAGTGAATGTGATTTGTTGTGGTTCTCCATCAACTTTAATCACAAGGCATGGTGGTATTAAGAAACACTCTAGGGGTCTCCTGCATTGCTGACATCGTCTTCCTTCACTCCGTTGTGGAGAAGCAGTGCGGCACCAGTTACTCAGCCAGTACAGCAGCTCCCTTCTTTACCTGTCGATTCAGAAACACATGGAGCCCAAAGTGGACTCGTGGTTGTCTCCTTGGGGACTTGCTTCTCCCTCTCTCCAAGGTCTCTAGTCAAGAAGAATCAAAAATGCAAAATACTTGCTTCTCTTGCTCATGGGAGACCAAGGGAGGTTAGGAGTAGTGTGAAACCTACTTTATCCTCTGACTCTTGAGTTAATATGCAAAATGTGTGCATTTATGCATCTTCCTCGCCTTTTCCTTGTAGGGTGAGCTAACAGCTATCGCTTCATCCTACTTCTTAATTGGGATCTTCCAGTGGGTTAGAAATTAAATTGACACAGGACAGATTGACAGGCAAGAAGCATATCTTACTTTCACATGTTCATGGGAGCTCTCAAGAGAGTGAAGACCCAGACAAATAACCATAACAAAATCTTCCATGCTTTTAGATAAAGGACAATGAATTGGGACACAACAATAAAGCAGAAGGGTGAGAGGTACAAGGTGCTGGGATTGATTCACTGGTAGAGCCAATTTCCAGGCATTTTCTGGAGATGACTGGCACTTCCTTCTTCTGGGACAGGGAAGACATCTTTCGTAAAAGAATTCTATGGCTTGCCACGGGTAAGAAAGGGAAGTCCGTTCACCCTTTGCAATTGCTGCCTCTCAGATCTCTCCAGTTTGAAATAATAGTGAGGCAGACCAGTGTATTTTGGGTGGTCTGCCTTTAACTCCTTCACCCTTCTTCAGAAGGAAGGTAGATTGCAAAGGTCTTCCAGGAAGGAAGAAACCAGATCTAGAAATAACTACAAGGATGCCCACCTACCCAGAAACAACCAACTGATGAGACCAATCACCACAACAAGTTGATAACTCATGAAAGGTCAATGGAGACAGACAACAATGATACCCAATACAACCTAGGGCAAAGGTTCTGAGATACTTAAAGCAGACTTAAAACTCACCTACCATGACTTAGAGAACTGAGTGGAAGAGGGGATGGAAAGAATGTAAGTGGGGGATAATATCCAGAGACATTGCCTCCCTAAGCAACAACACACAAGGCGGTGGGGGTGGGTGGGAACTGGCTACCTCTGGTGCAGTTCATAAACCCCTAACCTATGGACAGATCCAGTATGTGCACTGAGGAAGGACCCGAGTGGGTAGGGACAGAGAGGAGGGAAACAGGGACACCTTCACAAGATTTGCTCATACAATATATATACAGTTATTCATAATAAAGATATTAATTTAAAAAAAAAGAAGTGCCAATGATAGAAATAATACCTCAAAACATACACACCTGGATTCCCAACACTGTTGCTATTACCTTTTTTGGAGAAATGGATCTTACCAGAGTAACTAAATTAAGGATCATGAGATGGAGAAATTATTCTTAAATACCAAGTGAGCCCAATGTAAGCACAGGATGCTTAAGAGGAAAGAGAAAGGAGATATGATGAAGGAGCTATGATGGCCCCAGAGACGGGAGTAAACTGATTACTTACTATGACAACAAAGCCAGAAACGCAGGCAGCATGCAGAACTGGAGAAAGCAAGGAAGTGGGTTCTCCCCAGAGTTCTGAAGGAATCAGCCCTATAGACACATTAAAGTAGTCCAGTGAGACCCAGTCAGACTCTATTCCCAACTATGCTAATGGATTTGTGATTTAAGGGAGTGGATCTGTGGCCCTTGTTGCAGCAGCAATGGGAAGCTAACACAGGGAGTAAAAGGTAGATATGTCCTATGGGGCACACCTCCCTGCCGCTATATCATATATATATATATATATATATATATGTATATGTATATACATATATATATATATATATATATATATATATATATATATATATATATATATATATATATATATATATATATATATATATATCTCACATATATATGCCCTATATAACAGAAAGCCATATTGGAATATATTGGATATATCCAAAATATTGGAGCTGTTTACTTGCACAGTTAAGCTAACATAAGTAGAACACTTAGAGACTAAGAAATAATGTCACCCCTTTGGATAATGGCATTGGGAAGTAGCTTTCCCTCCTTGATAACAATCCCTATGTTGGTTGGCTTTGAGAATGGTGTCTCTGAGTGGCAGATTCCTATTCTCTGGTGTCCAATGTACACATGAGTCAACACTCTTGGTGTGGCATGTTGGCAGCAATGGCTAACTCAACATACGCCCTGGGAACAAGCAAACTGCAGGCTGCCAATGTGAAGCACCCTAATGCTTTAATTAGCACTTATTTTATTCAGTCCATTTCAATGTCTCTAGCTTTTTGACAGATGCTCACAGTCAATCTGACCTGACAAGAGTGTCTGACGATGGCAGAGCAATGTGATAATTAGTGGGTCCTGCTCTCCCCTGCCTCAATTAATGTTTTCATGTCACTTGGACATCACTCCTGGAAACCTCTCTTGGTTTATACTAATCAGCAGTTCTCTGGCCCAGAACCTAGTAGATGATCAAGAAGTAGCTGCTACATGGATGAATTCAAGAGTCAGCAGAGTCAGTGATTGGGAAGAGTTAGATTTACCTTGGGCCATGCCCCCTCGAGTCGCTGAAAAGCTTCTCCCCTGCAGAACTAATCAGGGAAGTTTATGATCTCCCAGTATGTCACAGTGCTGGGTGCGTGTTGCTGGGGAAGTTCTGTAGAAAGGAATAACAAAGAAACTCAGACAGCCTCTGGACCACATCAGAGGGTCCCACAATCCTAGCATGTTCCTGTATAGGTTACCTCCTTTTTCAGGCACTGGAGAAGAGGACAGAAAGCCTGGTGTTCCCAGTGCCTCTGCAAGGGACACATTAGTGAGAGTTAGCTGCATGGACTTCACTCAGGCAGTGTGTGGATTCAGCTTGACATGACTGCAGCCATCTTCAGTGTTACTGCTATGATTGCCTAGAATAATCCTGGCTGGTCTTTTCTGCATAGCTTCCAGAATAGCATAATTAGACCAAACCACTGGAGTGGTATGGGGAGTTTTATAAAAGGAACTGGCTTCAGAATATGCCTAGCTCTTTGATACAAGCTTAAGACATACCAAGTATCTTCTTGCTGAAATGAAATCACTTTAATCCCAACTGCCAAGAAACACACACACACACACACACACACACACACACACACACACACACACACACTTCTAATCCAGATTGTGGGTATACCACTGGTCATGTTACCCATAAATCTCCAATACATTTTACTCTGTGCAGTCCTGCATATCTCTGCTCTTTTTTCCTTTCATAGACTTGGAGAACAGTCCTAATATACTGGACCTAGCTTATTCTGAACCTGAGATCCAATCTCCCTACCTATACCCTTCTTACTAGACAAACAGCTCTCAGTAAGCTATACAGCTTTATAAGATCTTGTTTATTCATATATTACACAGTGCACACACATAAACATCATAGTCATTCTTCCTAGCATTGACCCCATCATTCTTCTTCCTCATCCTCCTCCATCTACAGCTCCATCTTTATTCACACATCCTTGGGAATAGACGTCAAGGCTGGAAGGATGCTGGTTGGCACAGAGAACAATCCATTAGGTTCTTTCACTGAGGCCCATTAGAAAGTGAGTCATCAGATGTGTGGCTCTCCTGCCCTAAGCACCCTCTGTATCCTACGCTGTGTGCACCTTTGTCTGACCAGAGCACCAACTCCTCCCCTCAAGCACATCCTGGACAGTGAGGGCTGCTAGTGGACACATACCTTTCTGTGGACTCCCTTTCTCCCGGTGATATTGCTACTGCATACTGGCTTCTCTCCAGGCCCCAGTGTGCTGGCCCTTAGCCATGTCATGAAGGCCAGGAAAGGAAAGCCAGTCATTATGGTTTTGCTATTATAGCCACATGTTACAGCTCTGGGAGTTAATCCCAAGAAAAGAAATGTAGGTTGCGGAGAGTAATATCTCTCCTGATACATCCTCCCCCCAAGAAGCCAAAGACCAAAGGAGTGCTATGGTCCATATGGTATTCATCCAGCTACAGCCTGTCTCAGCATATTAATCAGTGTGAGCTCCCTAGGGGCACCAGGAAGACTCCAGAGATAGTCCTTGGCCATCTCCTTGCCCTTGAAGAAGCCTGTGTAGTAATATGGATGGCCACTTCTCCCAGTACATGCAATGTTTTCCATAGGAAATCTCTAATCAGGCACATGTAAAAGCTTTCCCTTTGGCCTACCTCCAGCCAGAAATGACTGTGGTAAAATTCACATCCTCCTTCCCCTGTCTAATATCCTATATTAGCACTGCATTTTTCAAAAACCCTTATTTTTTATAATACTTATGATGTGTTAATCTTGCTTTTATAGTGAAGAAAATCTAAGAGGTGCGATAATTAAGGTGTTTTTATTTTTTAAATCTACAGATAGCTAGTTTTGACAGCTGTGCAGACAGACATTTGCGTTTTGTCTTCATTCTGCACAAAAAGAAGGGCTGCTCTTCTTTATACTTGAGATGGTGATGCTTCAAATGTTTGCCCAGGATTCTTCCCTCTTCAGAACTCCCTCATGGAGGACCTTCACCTCAGCAGGGCCAGGGAATCACGAGTCTGCACAGATGAGCAAGTTGGTCCCTTCTCTGCAGGGGCTCACCAGGGAGCCTCCTCCAGCAAGAACTTGAACTGCAGATATGCAAGGGGACCAGCTTTGCAGCAGCAGGAGAATGCAAGAACTGGAGAGGCCAGGAAAGCTCTGGTAACAAATCTCTCCTCTTAAGGGAACAGGAGGTTTGTAAAAGAGATCTAGAACTGTGGGTATAGGAGGAAAAGTTCTCCTGGAAGAACAAGAGGAGAAAAAAGAGCCCCTTGGTTATGGAAAAAAGGCTTCATTCATTTGTCCAACTTTCCCCAGCAGCTCACTTGTGTTTGCTGTGCTCAGTTCTGGGGCTGTGGATGTATAGAGGTCATCATGCCAGGAGTTCTAAGATGGAGGATCCACCAGATACGGTCAGGAATCTAGCAACACAGGGGTTTGGGATTGGGGAAAGCTTCACCTGGAGGTAATGCTTGGGCTCAACACTTTGTAGAAGAGGAGTTGACTTCAAGATGGGGGAGGAGGAGGAATTGCTTTTGTAAGCTTCAGGATATTAGCTGTGTGGCATTGCAAAGAATGGCAGTGAGTTTCGACAGACTGAAGGTGTCAGGCAAGAAATGGCAGAGTGAGCCCAGAAATACAGACAGGGCCCAGAATAGAGACCAGGGGTTGATTATGCGGGCACAGGCAGCTTTTGTGAGCACCATTGGGCATGTGTGAGAGCTGGGTCTCCCTCAATGATGATGACAACTAAGGGTTTGTGTCCCCCCAGCTTTTCCAGGACCATGGGTGTCTGCAGTGTGTAGTCTGACCAGAGCATAGTAGGCTGATGCAGTGGAGATAAATAAGCAGTATTGCTAGCCTGTGTGGAAGCACAATGCACAGCACCCCCCAATAAAAGACCCAGTAGTTGCAAAGAGCAGGCGCTAGAGCTCGAAGTTAAACTGTCAATCTGTGGGGTCATGAGATGAGGAAAATGCGTGGGCAAGTGTTGTTTTAATAAAAAAAGAAAAAGGAACAGGAACGGGTCTGGCTGGGGGGGGGGGGCAGGGGCTGGGCCGGCTGCTGTCCTGGGCCAGGTGTGCTGCTGGCCGGCTAGCACTGGGGCACAGGCATGCTCCATGGCAGCAGCATGGAGGGAACCACGAGGAAGGAGGGAGCTGGCAGGCTCCGAGTGCAGCAGCGGTGCTGGCAGCGGCTGCGGCAGCTGGGGAATTCGAAACTGGGCACCCATGGAGGCTTGTCCTTGAGCCTGAGAGCCCGCAGAAGTGTGTGTTCAGCTATGGAAGCATGGCTTCCTAGGGGAAACAAGGTTTCCCATGTGTTACAGCGCAGTAATGGGCAAAGGCCCGGGAAAAGCATGACCAGTAATTCCATGACAAGAAATCCCATGATAAGAAATCCCCATTTATTATAGCAGCATTGTGGGTTAAATGAAAATTGAGGAGGAGGGTGGGAAAGAAATGGGCAATGAGGATTGGCAGAAATCAGCAACCTGTGAATACCTGCTTTGCATGTGGACATGAGCTTGGGCACGTATCAGATGGTGGGGGTAGAGGAACTGCCACCTTCTAGGCACAGCTGGGGTGCGAACCTGGGTCTATGTGGCTTGCTTTTTGGGGGTTGGGAGTCTCAGACTTGAGGGTGGAGATAGCGAAACGCCTACCAGGTTAGCCACTGGGATTTCTGACCTCATACTTCAACACCCTCTTAGCCCTTTGTCCTCCATGCCCTCCTTAAACAATACCAATAGGGAAGGGAAGAGGCTGTTGGGTGCACTGCCTTTCAGCCCCTCCTGAGATGAGCATGCTCCATGAGATGTTGACTTTATCAGGGTCTCCTAAAAACGCTGTGTGGACTTCCCAGGCCATCTGCTGCTACTCCCCAGCATACAGGGTTGAAGCTGCAGCCTGGGAGAGGGTAGATTGTGTGATTGTGATGAAGCGCCTTCACCCTTGCTGACCACACCAGTACACTGTCTTCACATCTTTGAAAAGTGACCCACTCCTGTGGATGAAGTTCTTGTCAACTTGTGACCTCCTCTGTGCAACTCTTCTGGGTAGGGTGTAGCCAGCTGGCTGGGTTTTCTGTGATGAAGGGGATTACTGATGCTAGAGTTCTTGAGCTAACACGGTAACATCCCCACAAGCTGGGTTGCTGACTTAGTCTTTTTGAGCTTGCTGCAACACAACACCTGAGACTGGGTATTGACAGACGCAATTACTTCTGGAAGGTCTGGAGTAGGGGAAGTAGACTGAAGGCTGTGCCTGATGGGGGTCTTTTTGCTGGCTTATCCTGTGAAGGAGGGCTAGAGGGATCACTATCTTGGGTCTCTTTCTCTCCCTATGTGTAATTAATGCCATCACAGGGGCCCCACCCTCATGACATCACCTAACTCTAATTACTCCCAGAATGGCTTCCTTCTCAACACCAAGGACATATGAATGTATGGATTAAGTTTCCAATACAAGGATGGGGAGTAGCAATATTCAAGCCATTGCAGTGTTACTCTCTTTGATTCCCTTCACCTAATGTCAGCCTCACCCACACAGAAAGTCTCTCCAAACCTTCCTACTTCATTACTTAATGGTCAATACCACAAGTCTACACCAATTGTGCAAGGTCAGCTTCACTCAGGACTCCACTCCGAGCACCTGCTCCTTGCTTGGCACATACTGATAGTCACTGCGCATCTATACAACAAATAAACAGTGCAACCTTCCTTCTCCACGAACATTGATCCTTTGTGCCCTGAAGACATGGGTCATGTAGTTCTCTCTTCTTCAACTGCTTTATGACATCTTCTTTGTCTAAAGCCTCCTATTTAGGTCTTGACAACCAGCTCAAATACCAGCTCCTCTTGACCCGTAGAAAGTAGTCTGGGCTCTGAACGCCTAGTGCCCTCTACAATGTTTGTTGGATAAATGACTCTATATTTATCTCTTTAAATGTCAGTTTTGCTGGCTTTGGCCCATCTTTTTTGAATTATGTTGAATCTTTATGTGTGATCCAATCTATTAGTGACCTGAAACAGGCTATGCCATCCACAATTAAATAAAAGTGCACTTGCTGTAAGCATCCATACCATGTTTATATGTTTGAAATAGGTTACACAGAACAGGCCTGATAAATGTCAGCTGGCATGTACTTAGGGAAGACTAATGAGATTGACCCGGACAAAGAGGAAGTTGGCAGCATGGGCTTAGCTTAGAGATAGACTAAGATCTTTGTTATGTCTAAAGCCTCCTTTCTCTCTGTGCTTGTACTAACTCTGCTCAGTAGCCTTCCTTTTTCTTAGCATACAGTGTAATCTTCATTTAGTATGAGTAAAGAGATAGTTAATTAAATAAATCACAAAAAATTATATTAAAGCATTGAATTGCACCATCAGCTGGTGATTAAATATTCACACACATTAGACTAGGGGGACATTACATTCAAACTTGAAGAGGGAAAGAAAAGAAACAAAAAGAAAAAGAAGCAGAAGAGAAATTATTTCATGACACTCCTGTTACACTTAAAAATTTCTTAAACTGGAAGGCCAAGTGTGATGAAGACCTATTAGAAGTTAAAAAGAAATGGATGAAAGAAGAGGAACAAGCAGGCAAAAATAAAGTGGAAATCTGCTGCTTGAACCCCATCATAATGGTGGCACATCTGTCATCCAATTCTTGGAGAATCCTGGAAACAGTATAGAAGTCGACGAGACTGTTCCAGGAAATGAGTGGGTTGGAGCTGAAGGATGATTAGGATGACCCAGATTAGAGTCCTGCTGACCCAGGGATCAGCTCCACAGACTGTCATGGTTTGATCCAGGTGTCCCCCACAAACAAATGAATGTGTTCTGATTGATCAATCCTCAGCTGATGGCAGTTTGGGTTTTACAACCTCGATAGAGCTGTGTTGTTGGGGGTGGGCTTATGGGGTTATAAGCCAGCTTCCCCTTGGCAGTGTTTGGCACACCTTCCTGCCACTGTTTGCAATGCTGTGGTGGAAGTGATGTCCACCCCTCTGCTCATGCCATCATTTTCCCTGCCAGGATGGAGTTTCCCCTCCAGTCTGTAAGCCAAATAAACCCATTCCTCCACAAGCCACTTTTGCTTGGGTTCTTTCTGAACAGTAATAGAGAAAGTTGACTGCAATACAGGCTAAGCATCGTTTCTCCGGGGAGGTTTTACCACCACAGTATTTGAGGCAATGCTAAAAGAGATTTCATTTTCCTTTCTTTTTTTTCTAGGAAAAAAAATCAGGGAAATATTCTTCTGATAGCTTTCATCATTGAACTTAATAAACTGACCTTAACATTTCAAATACAAATAATAACAGGGCCAGAGAGATGGGTCAGCAGTTAAAGGTGCTTGCTTGCATAGCCTGCCAGCCCTTACTTTGATTCCCAGTACTCACATAAAGGCAGATGCAGCAGTATGAAGCCCTCATACACCCTAACACAAATACTTTCACTCACATACACACATATAAATAAATTCTAAAATTAAATAATAACACAGAAAAGGAATTAGCTCTTGTACATCAGGACCAAGGAAAGGCCAAGCAGCAGAAGAGGCAGCGTGGGTTGAGCACACAGTACTACTGACAAAGAATGAGAGCTGAGGTGCACAGGATGCAAATCAGGTGAGAAAGAGTGGGGCAGCTAGGAGCAACCTTCCCCATATTCTTGAGCAGTGCTGGCCCCGGAAGAGGAAGCAAAGCTTGCTGGGAAATATGCAATGCCTGCAGATGCCTTCCCCCACTTTGAAGCAGAAGGAAAAGGTGACTTCCCTGAAACACAGGCTACCCAAGGAGACCCACAAGAGCAAATCGTTTTTCCTTGCGGCACATTGAGGGAATTCTTTTTTTTTTAATAATAAAAGGGGATTTATTAGGGTAGTTTACGACAGTCCAACGATAGCAGTCTGTAGGCCCACAGCTGAAGCAACCAGTAGCTGTTCAGTCCACGTGGCTGGATGTCTCAGCAGTCCCAATCCAGCCCAGAAGGCCTGATGACTCCCTGGGGAGTGGCGGCTGACAGTCCACAATGTGAGGCCGAGGAAACTGGGTTCTGATGTCCGGGAAGGGTAGGAGAGCAGGATGGGGGAATTCTTGACTGAAAAATTAAAAAAAAAATTTTAGAGTTTTAAATCAATATGAGGGTGGTGGTCTGCTGAGTGTACTGGTCTGAACTGTGTGCCTTTCGAGACTTCTTTCTCTGTAAGATTGCTCAGTTATGCCCCTATAGTCACAAAGAAGGTACCTGGTGGGTTCTTCCAGGATTCCAAGTTTGGAACAATAATTACAATGGGCTGAGAGTGGAATGGGGAAATTGAACTTAATGAAAAAGAAGCAATTATAGTGCTGATCATGGATTAATGAAGATAATGAAAATAAACACGAGATGCCATTAAACAAACAGGAGACAAGTTGTGTGACTGGAACTGATGAGGTTGAGGGTCATTGCAGTCGAGTTACATGAATAAACGGGTTTGTGGATCCAGGAGAACGGCTTCATTCATGAGCAACGCATCCTTGATCACAGAGCAGGCTATGACAATGGGGCTGGATGGCCACTAAGAAGCGGAGGTACCCAAAGAGGCCAGGTGTGGATGGAGAAGCTCCAAAGGACTGCACCGCATAGAGGAGCAGGTGTCAGCAGGACACCATGAAACAGAAGAAGGCAGGCCAGTGAGGGGCTGATGACAGCTTCTCCAAGGATGAGGGGTGTTTACAAAACAGAGACAAGTGTGGCCACTGATGCAGGAGTTAAACATTAGCAACCATGGGATATCTAAGTGCACTCTAGGATCACACTTTCGTTTTGTCCAGAACCATTCCTTAAACACAACCTCAGGGCCAACGAAGACTCCTTTATTTTACTAGCTCATGTTTTTCTATATGACCACTTAGTCCAGCTTTCCCAGGTCAGGCAGGGGCTCAACCCCAGCCGGCTCCTGCATGGTAAGGCAAAGAGGAAAGATGCCTTCTCCCCCACCCCACCACAAAACTAGGACAGTCCCTCTGCCTCTGCTTCCTTCCTCTGCCATCTGCAGCAGGCTGGCTCTGCCTGTGTTTGCCTTCCTTAGTATATCCAGTGGGACAGCAATTTCAAGAAATACTTTCCATTCAGAAAATGCAAATGTATTCAACATGTTCACTTACTAATATAATCTTCCCATTGATGTTTACACTGTCTTAAAATTCCTGCAACTCTAAAAGAATCTCTTGAACATTCATTTTAATTTCTTCTAAGCCACACTAATGAATTCTCTGAATAGAATAGAGCTTTATGGCTTTTTAATTGACTGTTTGGAAGTAAACTTCCAATTTCAAAAGACTCAAAAATTTCCTGGCTGATTCCCATGAGAGGAGAAAGGCGTGAATGTGCTTCTGTAAGGATCCGGGCCACTTACAGCTGAAATGGTGCTCAAGACCTACTGTTGTGTCAAGGGTTTTAAGAAACCCAGAGTCCACTTTCAGGACTCTGACAGGACATAGTCTTTCTGGAGGGCGTGGGGATGCATTTTAGTCATGGTCTATGGTATTCAGGCAGAAAATTGTCACAGTTCTTAAATCCCCCCAGCCTGAGTGCTGGCACCTACTCATCAAGCCCTGGAAACTAAGACAGTGATTATGACAAATCTAGCATTCCTTATGCATTGTTTCATGTAAGATAGCAAGTAAACTACAGCTCTCCATTGCTACCACTAAAATTAAAAATCAAGTTAGATATTATAATTGCCCTACTTTCAAAATTCAGGCGCCAGTGTCTAGAGAAATAAACTCAGAGTAGAGAGCCAGGATTTGAGCCCCAAATAAGAAATTACAGAAGAGGGACACCTGGCGAGGGTATGGTCCTTCAGACTTTAGGTCAGTGTTTGGTAATGATTGCCATGGTCGCTTGGTCATTCTACAGACATAGTTGATCCCATGCAAAACTGGCTAGCAGAGTGGGAAAGAGGGATTTGGCCCAGTGTGTCCTATTGCTTGTCTGCTGGATTTTTTCTGCTGGAGCGAGAAGCAGCCTGAGGTTCATGTCTCTTAAAAGCAAGCCCAAGTTAGGCTGAGGCATGCTCACTCATCTCCTTGGTCAGATCACAATGCCAGGACTGAAGCAAGTTCTTGAGAACAGTGCTTAGTACATGCCTACATTCTAGTACTTTCTGGAGCAATAAGTGAGTAACTGTGTTTGGCTTGGTCTTCATTGAGTGGCAGAGGGTGCCTGGGTGCCATGAGGTGAGAACCTCTCCCTACTCCTGGGAACTCCCATGTTACATGGGGCTAGTCTGACTGGATCTCTTCTAAGTCACTCCTGCATTTAACCCAGACTTCTTCCAATTCTTAATCTGGTTCCCATCATTTCCCCAGCCTTGACTTTCCTGCCAGCTTCTGAAAGTTCTTGAGCAAGAAAGATACTGTAGGTCTTTTCTGCAGGCCTCCAGCACAGACCCCAGAAATCATTGTTGTTCCTGTTCTTTCTTGCTTTTCTCCACCGTAAGGTGTTGTCTAAGGAGCTGTTGTAGTCAGTGTTGCTGGGATGAACATCCTAACCAGGCACAGTTTAGAGGAGGAAGGGATTTACTTCAAGCTTACAGATTACATCACTGATGGAATGTCACATCAGTGGCAGAAGAAGCCACCAAACAGCCCATGAAAACCAACAGCAGCAAACACAAACCAGCAGCAAGCAGGACTCAGGTAGAGCCCAGACTGCTCTGAATACCTTTGGCTGGAATCAGATCCAACCCCAGTGACACCTTAGGATCGCTGCCCCCAATGACAGAATCTGCCCCCAATGGCACCTCCTCCAGCCAGGCAGCTGGAGGCTCAACTTAGGAGCTTTAATGAACCACCTGAGTTTATGGGAGACAAACACCCAAACTACCATAGGGGCTCTTGCTATAGGTCACTCCCCTGTCTCTAGCCATTTCTGCTATGCCTTCTTTCCTTTCCCATGTCCTTCCAGACATGCAGGTCACAGATTTTGGTGGGAAAAACTTTCTCAACAAGGCCAAAGAACAAGATTGCAGATCTCGCTGGGAATGAGTAAATCACAGGTTTTTATCTTAGCTACTAGATCCATCTCCATGTGGCCAAGGACAGGAGAGATGTTCCTAGCCCTCAGCGCTGTAATCTAGGGATGGTTTAAACATGCCACCAGATGTTAATGTCCTGGAAGCTTGGTCCCTAGTATGGCTATGATGACTTGGTAGAACTTTTAAGAGATGGGATCCAGTGCACGGAGATTTGTCCATGGAGGCACAATCTTTGGATCTCTGGGAGTGAATCATTGAAAAAGGTTCCTATAAAATGAAGCATCCTCTCATACCTTGCCTATTCTGGTGGTGGAAAATTCCCTCTCATTTCTATAGGATATTGTGATGGGTCTATGGGGGCTTGTCAGGATTTCAGTGCCATGGTATTTGGACCCTTCAACCACTGGAATCATGAGCCAAATGAAGCTCTCTGCTTTGTTAAGTATGCAGCCTCAGGTATTTTGCTATAGCAACAGAATATGGGCTAAAATACCTTAAAAAAAAAAGACCAAATATTCCCATTTTGGGCTCTTGAATCCAATATTCACTACTTTCAAAATATGGTTCCTATTTTTCATGTCATTTCACTGAACAAAACCTTCAATTGTAGATGAGAAAATTAATCATTTTTGTCCTCTGTACCTAAGCTTCAGTGAAAGGCAGGGAAGGTTAGATGCTCTGACCCATGAAGGGATTTTACCCACCTGGAGCTGCTGAAGGTCTGCAGCTGACCAGCAGCTCCCTGTGTCATTAGCTGACTTCAGCTTGGCTACTCACACGAAAAGCAGATGTTCTCCTTCCCCTCTGTGATTTTGGCTGAGGAAAAGACAGATATTTGATCTCTTAGTGCCCTTAATGAGCTTTGGGCTAGCTGACAGGGATGGTAGTATGCAGTTACGGAATGAGAGCAGCATAAATGGAGGCTGTTCCAAGAGCCTTGAGCCACAGAGTTTTTTGCCCATATCTCTACTGGTATATAACTTGGGAAGTAAGGACCTGCAGACAAATTTTCTCCTGTAGTCGGTAATCATGTCTTCCTCTAGTGGTAGTATTTTAATTGAAGACTGCTGTGTGACTGTTTTGTGACTGATAGTGATAAAAAATGATTAATTAAAATGGCATCAGAGAGAACCAGGACTTTCAGCACAAGATAAAGTGGAACCAGATGTAAGATTGATGAGGTTAGGTAAGAACTCTATAATTTATAAATGCATATTATCTATCTTCATCTACAGGAAGGCCTAGAAACAGTGGACAGTTCAGTAGCAATGAACACTCAAATAATACTCAAATTGTAGTCATTATATATCATTGTTCACTAAAAGGAGCCAAAGCTTCTTAGGAAAATGGCTGATTATAGGTCTGTGGCTCAAATGTACAATTTGAACAGGGAACATTTTGTCTCACTAGAAAGTAAGGAAACCATCATAGAATAATAAGATCATGTCAGAAAGACTCAGAGGCAATGTTCATAGGGCCTGCTGACTGAAGATGGGACAAGTCCATTGTCAGAAGGTTTCATAGTCATCATGAATGAACCCCATAAAATATATTTAGACCCAGGATCTCATACTAGGGAAGCCAATAGTCACCAGTGGAGGATGGTCATAGACAACCTCACCAGCTGAAAACCAAGAATCAGCATTTGTTCTTGTCTACACAGACCACAGCACAGTCCACATTAGTTCTGTCAGTGTTTAGCTTGATAATGAGAAAAGTCAGACACTTTCAAAAGTTCACAGCTGGAAAAACATCAAGATAGGATGCATGCAGAACAGTACCAGCTTGAGAACTTTGAATAATTACTGGACCTGGGTAGCACTGGGAATGGAGGGCTATCTACCTGAGTGGTGCCTTCACAGTCTCTTGAAATACAGAGATGGAGAGATGGGCTTTAAAACAGACTACAAGGAAACACTCAACAAAACCTAAACTCTGGGAACTTCTGTGGAACCAAGTTCTGGGCTTGTTCTGAAAATAAATTGAGAGAGCAGGAAAGTGAGAGTGAGAGTTTTTGTTGACATTTTTGGAACATTTGGAGAAAACAGAGTGTGGGTTATATGTAAATGTCAGTGTTAAATTCCCTGAGTGGTGCCACTGAAGTGTGGCTATGTTGATGAATGCCTTCCTTTTAGGATATGGATGCAAGAATATTTAGAGGCTCTGGTGTGTGCTACTTTCAGATGGCCCAGAAAAAGTATTCACATAGGGGTAACACCTTAAATATTTAATAATAATCACAAACATGCACAGATACCATACATGCACCACACACATATCATACATGCACTACTACATATCATACGTATACCACACACATATCAAACATACAACCCACACATATCATAGTACACCCCACACATACCATACAGACACCCCACACATATCATACATGCACCACACAATATCATATATGCACCACACGCATATCATGCATACACCCCACACATATCATAGTATACCCCACACATATTATACGTACACCACACATATATCATACATATACTACACATATATCATACATGCACCTCACACATGTCATACATACACTACACACATATTATACATGTACCACACACATATCATAAATGCACCACACATATATCATACATATACCACACATATATTATACATATACCAGACACATATCATACATACACCACACATGTATCATACATACACCACACACATATATACACTACACACATACATACATATACCACACACATATCATACATACACTATACACATATCATACATGCACTACACACATATCATACATATACCACACATGTATCATACATGCACCACACGCACACACACACACATATATATATATATATTACACACGTATTATACATACACCACACACATATCATACATACACTATACACATATCATACATGCATTATACACATATCATACATGCACCACACACATATAATACACACCAGACACATACATCATACACACACCACACACACAAGCATAGGCACATACATGCATATTTGCTCATACATGCATAAGCAAACACACATAAATTTGTTGCTCAGGGCATTGAAATCAAGAGGACATAGAGAACAAAACCAGGGAAGATGCCTGGCCCAACGCCAGCGGTGAGAGCTGGCTTTCAAGTGTTCATGTTGGTTTCAAGCAGAGGGGCCACAGTGGCCTTCCGTTAGATAGCCAGGACTTTAGCACCACCTCCTCAGATATGTCCCTCCCCTCCTCTCACATTTCATGCGCCTAGGTCTGGGAAATTACAAGCTCTGTCTGTTTCACCAAGCCCTTCTGCAGATTGCAACTAAAGCCACACCTTGAAACCACCTAGGTACAAGGCTGATGGCTGTTGGAAGCAGAACCTCGAGTCTCAGGCCAGGAACAGGGAAGCTCTAGGCTGGTTCCTGTAGCTGATAGTGCCTTGGTATTGGGATTGGCTTCCTTGCTGGTGTCTCGTCATGCACCCAGTAGCTCCATGCTAGCAGAGTATAGATGCTGGTCCTTTGAAAATAACTCTTCTCAGTCACTGGAGGCCCTTGGGAGAGCCCAAGATGAATTTCCAAACACCTTGTTTATTCCTTCTACTATCCCTGGCTAGTGTGAGAATGAGGCTGTTGGGAATGACCATTCATTCCCCTCTGTAATGACAAGCTGGGGTGGGGTATAGGAGCTAAACCCAGGACAGCATCAACTTTTGAACTAAGAAGAGGAGACGACAAGCATCTTTCCCACTGGGGTGGAGGAGAGCACCCAGGGAAGAGCAGGCACTTCTGGTTTGGATCCGTGTACAATGAGCAGTCACAATACTTCTACAAAGCAACTTCTTTGTTGCTATAAATATAGGTCACATAGTGCTAATCTCACCTTGAAACCACTGCTGTAGGCAACTGTGGGAACTCAGAATAATCAGGGTACTAGCAGGATCGGCACTCCTAGACGAGCAGGAAGTTTGAACTGGTGTGGTCTGCTGCAGGGAGTTGGAAAGGGGTGACAGGTAACTCTAGGGAAGGCCTCTCAACTGATTCTGCTTGGGATGACATTAAAGACAAAGACGCCCCAATTCTCAAATTTCTGATAGCATAAATAATGTCATTCTCTGTCAGATACACCCATTGTAAAACTTTATCTTATGTTGAAATATTCACAAAGTACACAAAAGGCAAGAAAACAGAAAAATCAATCCTTGGTATCCATCACTAAATTTCAATATTTGCCTATCCTTTTGAGTGGATACCCCCCCTTTTCTTTTCCTTGAGTATTTGAAAGCAAATCTTGAACATAAAAGTATTTACTTTGTGAATGTATTGGCATGTGTCTCTAACTATAAGAGTATCTTCCACCTGCAAAAAAATTGGCCCATTCACATTGCCATGTTCGATACAGGAGGCAAAGCAAAGCAAATGACACCAGAATAGAAGGGCTAGTTGGAAAGAAGAAGGGGTGGAGTGGAATGGGAGTCAGGGAGGGGCTTAGGGGGAAGATTATGATCAAAATATATTGTGTACACGCATGAAAGTTATCAAAAAAAGTTAAAATAGGAAAAAGAATATTTCCAAGTAAAATCCTTAGAACATCTAAAGGTTTAATTATAGTTAACATGGAGCATCTAAAGCCTAGCTCCTATTCAGATCTCTACAAGTCTCTGGTACACCATCCTGCAGTTGGCTTATTCCAGCCAGAATCTCTGGGACATTGGTTGCATGGACTGCCCAGCCCCCTGCACATCTACCCCTTTCTCATAGCCTCTAGCCACCTTCTTTCTTAGTCCTGCCTTGTTGAACAACTGAGTCCGTTTCTGTGAAAAAGGGCATCTAGACTGGACTGGAGGTTTTCCTTATAATTCTCCTGATGTCATGGTTTGATCCAGGTGTCCCCCACAAACAAATGAATGTGTTCTGATAGATCGATCCTCAGCTGGTGGCAATTCGGGAATTAGAACCTCACTAGAGCTGTGCTGTTGGGGCGGGCTTATGGGGGTTATAAGCCAGCTCCCCCTTGCCAATATTTGGCACACCTTTCTGCCGCTGTTTGCAGTGCTGTGGCAGAGGTGATGTCCACCCCTCTGCTCATGTCATCGTTTTCCCTGCCAGGATGGAGTCTCCCCTCAAGTCTGTAAGCCAAATAAACCCATTCCTCTACAAGCCACTTTTGTTTGGGTTCTTTCTGCGCAGCAACTAGAAAGCTGACTGCAACACCTGACCTGTTTCTGAAGTCTCGGAGTTATTTTAAACCATACTTAGAGTTTTATAGATTAGATATGGGGTTACAGTTTTAGGGACAAGAATAAACTTCCCTAACTCATACTATGAGACATGTGCCTTAAACTTAGGTTACATTTGGTCACTCAATGATCAGCCAGTAAAAAGAAAGGAAAAAATAAATAAAAGAAAATGAAGAGAAAGAAAGAAAAGAAAAACAACAAAGAAGAAATCAATAAGTGGGCAATGCTGATGTCTATCTGATCTCTACATCATGAAATTCCCACCACTTTTTTATTTATTTATTCATTTTCAAGCAGAGAGAGAGAGAGAGAGAGAGAGAGAGAGAGAGAGAGAGAGAGAGAGAGAGCACCAGGGCCACCACCTTGTGGGTCTGGCATATTGGCATATGTGGGCACCGGGGAACCGAACCCAAGGCCCTAGGCACCGGAGGCTAGTGCCTCAACCGCTGAGCCATCTCTCCAGCCCTTTTTAAAAAATATTTTATTTATTCATTTTTAAGCAGAGAGAGAGAGAGTGAGAGAGAGAGCCCCACCACTTTTTTAATCAATGATTTTATCATCCATTCATGAACACTGCTGAAACCATTATGATATCGAAGTTGCAGAATGTTGATCTTTCCAATTCTACTTTTGATTCTATATTCATCTGGTGTAATTCTCCCCTAAGGGGACATATTCCTCATCAACTTTGGCTACTTTGCAATAACACACCTGTATATTTAAGGCATAATAAATTGCATTATTTTTACTTATCTAATTTTATATTAGTGTGTTGATTTCCTAACAATAAGTTCTACTAAAATGCTTACAATATAGATTAATAATTTATTGGATTCATATTGGGAAATTTGGGTGGTTTTCATCTATTTCAGTCATTATTTATTTTATAGTCAAATAATTTCATCTTGTGCCAGTAAAGTTTCCTCAGAAAATTACTATGCCTTTTATTTTCAAACTTTTTATTTTGAAAAAATGTTAATACATGCCTGAATCTTTCTGACATGACCCTGAAGTCTTATTTATAGCTCTTTCTGGCAAAATAAATATGCCTTGGAAAAAATAAAAGGACAAAATAATTCTTAAAGCAAAAATCCAAAAAGCATTTTATTCAAATTGCTGAACTTAACAGCTCATACAGTTTGTTACTGTGAATTCTACAATTAGGAAAACAAATAATGGAAGTAAAACAAAACAAATAAATGATAAGAGAGAGAAGAGGAGAGAAGAAAATAGAAGAGGAGAGGAGAAGAGAAAAGAGGAAGGGAGGGGAGAGGAGAGAGATGAGGAGAGAAAGGAGAGGGAAGAGGAGAGAATAAATGAAGAGACTGCATAGGACATAAGGAAAAATTCGAGGGTGATGAAAATACCTGGCAATGGGTATGCAGAGGTGCTTGTTATCTAAGGTGATCAAGTGGCACACTTGAGTTGAAGGCTTCTAGTTTGATGCAGGTTATTAAGTAACTGAAGCTGACTTTAAAAGAACAGCAGAGCTCAGTGGATAAAATGGTTGCCACACAGGTTCAGATTACCAGCACGCATGCAATTGCTGTGTGGATGCAGTGGCTTGTCTGTCATCCCAGTCCTCAGGAAGCAAAGACAGGGAATCCCAGGGGCAAGCTAGCAAGGCTAGCTGAATTAGTGTTTTTCTACAGTGAGCTTCTAGAAAATAAAAACTTAAAAACGAGAGCTAAAATAAGGTGATTTCATCAGTTTAAAAAAAGATATTACATCAAAAATTTTCCTTTAGCCAGGAGGTAAAGGACACTACCAGATGCTTCTAACACCTCTGGTGCTACAAAAGTTTATGAGATAAACTCTTCTATTCATATTTATCACTTCAAACTGAGAACACATTCACATGCACTTCAAAAAGCTGGGTAATGTTGACCTTCAACTGTATCAATAATTGCACACCCTAAGCAACTGAACTCAAACCCCTTCTAACAATATTGCTAGATTCTACTTCTAATGTTTTGATATATTACTAATTGTCTAAGATATTTGGAATCTTGCTTAATATTTTTCTAAGAGGTAAAAATAATTCAAGTCTTGGTTTTAGTGAAACTACAATAACATTAAATTAATCATGTCATTAAATTAAATCAATTAATCATTAAATTAATCATGTTTTCTTCATGACTGCTGATATAGTTCTACTTCATGTTGAAAAGGACTCAAGGTTTTCAAATATTCTATCTATCTATCTATCTATCTATCTATCTATCTATCTATCTATCTATCATCTATCTGTTTCTCTATCATCTATTTATTTACTTGGAGAGAAAAAAGCAGACAGAGAGAGAAAGAGAGTGAGTATGAGTGTGCAAGGGCCTCCAGACACGGCAAATGAACTCCAGACACATGTGCTACTTTGTACACATGGTTTTTTATGAGGGAACTGGGAAATCAAACCCAGGCTGTCAGGCTTTGTAGCAAGTGCCTGAACTGCTCCCCAGCCCCAAGATTCAAGTTTTCCTCTCATCATTTAGTATAATTTGGATTCAAAGAACCTAGTTTTTAAAAATTAACAGATTTATTTTCAAATCATTCAAAAAAAACCTCCACTTTAAGGGGCTTCAAATTCTTAAAGCCTAAAACAAACTTTGACTAAGAAAAAGGGAAGGATATTTACTGTTTTAAACAATTAGATTACCATGTTGCTATTGATATTAAAAAAATGTTAAGATATAACATTAAAACTCTGAAGTGCTCAATGGAGCACTCAGGTGTCTGACTACCTTGAAGTAACTTTGACTACCATTGTGTTAGCTTTTCCTGTAGAGGTGTAAACAAGCTGACTTAATGCTTCTTATCAAAATAATACAAAAACAATCAATACGATTATAACAATATTCCTAGTGTTTTATGTATTAAGAGATCATGTTTCTTTGTTATATGAAGTTTATATGTCATATAATAAAGTTGGCCAGGGTTAAAACATTAAACAATATTAATGTTTCCCAATAAAAAGGAAATGAGCAATATTACAAAGTGCTCCTTACTGTAGCCTCATTTAGTTTTATGATTATAAAATAAATAAAATTTGGTTATTCTAGAAAAATCTATGAAATCCTGATTTCAGGTCTCACCCATTTCTATTCTTGTCACAAATAATATTTAGTACATGAAAAAGACAGTTTTGGTAAAATTGCTACTAAATTATATAATTTCCTCTATAATTACTCCCCCATACTGAAATTTAGTGCAACACTAAAATAATAAGATAGATCCAATTATTATCTTCAAATAAGAGTTATAATAACCTAGTAAAGATCAAACTTTTCTAAAACTTAAAAGAGCTATTCTTCATGAGGTTATAACTATAAAATAAAAGTAACCAAAAGAAAAACTAAAATTAAAAGATATTATTTCAGATATTTCAAACATCAAATAAAATACTTCATTGAGTACAAATGACTATAGAAACAGGAGGGAACATATTGTTAGTCAAGTTTAAAATGTGACTTTTTTTACTAGCTAAAAATACCTGTTTCCTTCATTGACTTGCATTTTGTTCTTTAGATCACACTGTGTTCTTGATTATTTTAGATTTAGGTATAACACTCCTACTATATGACTCATGCCAATGTTATGCCATATACAAAAGGTAAAAAGGGAAAAAATAGACTTAGAGCATAATGATTAGATTTGATACAATGCAGAGAGTTCTCCCTCAATAGCTTTACCAACTACTTTTCTTCTAAAGACTGCTTTCCTGCCTATTCAGCCTTGGCTGTATCAGGGCTTAAGAATGAGCCTCACTAGGCATATGAGACATCCAGCAATACTTGACTTCCACACGCACAAAATGTGCAACTGTGAACTAAAGATCTCAGAAGAAAAACTGCTCACGTGTTAAAGATTTGGTGAGCCTGATTGATGGAGTAAAACTTCTGTGACTGTGGAGGGCAAGGTCCAAAGCCAAGTTCACATAGGACCCTCTGAAAATACTTGTCATTTATCACCCACTTCTGGTGGTACACCCTGTGTGATGGTTAACTTTATTTATCAACTTGACCAATGTGATAATCCATAATAATCTTGGGCGGGTCTCTGAGCTTGCCTGCAGGAAGGATTGACAAAATCCTTTTGGGATTTTGGAGAAGATTTGTGATGGTTAAGCTTGTCAACTTGATCTAATCCATAGTAATCTTGGGCGGGTCTCTGAGTTTGCCTGCAGGAAAGATTGACAAAATCTGTTGGGGTCGGATGCCTCTGGGGGCCCACAGAGGCACACCCTGGCCTATTCTCAAGATGGCGCCTGGTGGTTTGCCAAAATAGGCTTTGCTTGTAAACAAGTTTCAGGAAGTAATCCTGATTGGCCATTGCACATCATGCTCGCTGCGTGCACTCTGCATGCTTTAGGTTCTTACCAAGACTGACCATGTACCTGCCACGTGAACAGCTCCCTGATTGGCTAAGGAGCTCTATATATTCTGTATCATTTCCGCAATAAAGGGAGAATATTCTTGCACCCATAAGGACTAGGCGTGTGTGATCATTGCCTCTGCGGGCGGTGGGCAGTGATAAGTGGTGCTGAAACCCGGGAAACAAAAAAGAAATGAAAAAGAAACAAAAAGAAGACAATAGAATCGGTAAGTAACATAGGCAAGTGACGTTTGCCGAACGGCAACTAAGGTTCACGGAAAGCAATGAAACTTAAGTTCACTGGGAGAGAGGCGAGAATAAAAGTAGATAATAGTAATTAAGAAGATGGGCTCTGAAATTTCACGGACTTGTATGGAGGGTCCCCTTCGGGCACTTTTGAAAGCAAATGGGACTCCATTGAAAGCACAGACTGTTCATGCTTTTTTAAAGACTATAGAACAGCACGCTCCTTGGTTTCTGGAGGAGGGTTTATTAAATGTACCCCAATGGGAACATTTAGGGAAGACCTACAGAAGGCAGATGTTCAGCAACCTCTGCCACCAGTCACTGTGGCCATATGGGGTTTGGTTAAGGGGTGTCTAACCAGTCAAAGATCTAAATACCAATAAGCTTTGGAGGACGGGGGCCTCCAAAGAGGAGGTTAAAGAGGAACAATCTGTAAAATCAGCCAAATTATCAGAAATGGAAAGTTCAAATGAAGAGGAACTAGATGGAGAGGAATTAGAAGTTAAGTTCAAAAACCTTCATATGGAGACTCCACAATCTAAAGTAAGAGTGGGGCCTACAGCGCCGCCACTCCCTTATGGAGATCATAGCGCTGGGACATGTTCCTGTAAAATGGAACACCCATGGTTAGGATCAACTTGCTTCCCTGTATTTGAGGATGCTCAACAGAACAGGTATCATCAACCTTTAGATTTTAAACTTATCAAACAATTGAAGGAGGCAGTAAGCACTTATGGGCCTCAAACTGCCTATAAGGTATCTATGTTGGAATCACTGACAGAATCTACTCTGGCACCTTTAGATTGGGTAAACACTACAAGAGCCACTTTATCTGTGGGCCAATATTTATTATGGAAAACTGCTTATCATGAGCATTGTATTGACACTGCTAGGTGTAATGCCATAGCAGGGAACCCAGGCTGCAACATTGAAATGTTAACGGGGACTGGTAACTATTCAGATATCCAGGCTCAAATAAATTATCCTCCAGCGGTGTATATGCAGATAGCAACTGCAGCAACTAGGGCCTGGAAAACTTTGCAGAGGACTGATGATTTACAAGGACAGTTGTCCAAGGTGTTACAGGGACCTAATGAGCCTTATGCTGATTTTGTGGATCGTTTGCTCCAAACTGCCTCCCGTATTTTTGGGGATGCTGAACAAGCTATGCCTTTGATAAAACAACTAGCATATGAACAGGCCAATAAATGATGTAAAGAGGCTATCAGGCCATGGAAGAATAAAGACCTCTCAACATATCTTAAAGTTTGTAGAGATATATATGATGTGGTTGTACAAGACCAAGTTATGGCAGAAGCAATAACACAAGGCTTACACGCTAATCAAAAGTACCATAGAGGAGGTCTGCCGGGAACTTGTTTCCACTGCCAGAAGACAGGACATATTAAGATGCAATGTCCTGAGCTGAACTCTTCTAACAGAAAACCCCGCAGACCAAAACCAGGATTATGCCCTCGTTGTAAAAAAGGAAATCATTGGTCAGGGGAATGTAGATCTATTAGAGACATTGATGGCAACCCATTAGGGCCTAATATGAGGCCCTCAAAAAACAGGAAAGTGGGCCCAGCTCCCCGGGGCCTACAACAAATGTATGGGGTGATTCAGCAAGTACCAAAGGCCTGGTATCCCCTGATCGACCAAGAAGGGCAACATCAGGAAGTGCAGGATTGGACATCTGTGCCACCTCCAGACTGGTCCTGACTCCTGAAATGGGAGTGCAACCCATTGACTCAGATTGGCAAGGCCCCATCCCAGATGACTGTGTAGGTTTATTATTAGGAAGAAGCTCCACAAATCTAAGAGGTTACTACATGATCTCAGAGCTGTCAATAATCAAATGTATTCTATGGGCCCCATTCAATGTGGTTTGCCTCTGTTTTAGCATTACTGAAAGATTGGCCCACTATAATAGTGGACTTAAAGGATTGTTTCTTCTCCATACCTTTACATAAGGATGATTGCTGGAGATTTGCTTTTACTCTGCCCGCTATTAATCATTCTCAACTTGATCAAAGATTCGAATGGGTGATCTTACCTCAGGGAATGGCTAATAGTCCCACTCTATGTCAAATATATGTAGATAAGGCTTTAAGATCTACCCTCAACTGATATCCAGATTTATTGATCTATCATTATATGGATGACATTCTACTGTGTCATCCCAGTAAACAAATATTAAATGAGGAATTGTGCTTCATGACTAAAGAACTCAAAAGCTGGGGACTTACAATAGCCCCTGAAAAGTTACAAGTGGATAGTCTCCAACAAAACCTGGGAACAAGATTGTCAGCCACAGCTATCAGGCCTCTAAAGCTTATCATTCTGCTACATCGATTACAAACTTTAAATGATTTCCAAAAATTGTTGCGAGATATCAATTGGATTAGGCCTTACCTAAAATTAACTACCGGAGAACTTAAACCATTGTTTGATACTTTAAAGGGTGATACTGATCTAAACTCTAAAAGAACCCTCATGCCTGAAGCCAGAGAAGCCCTTTCCTTGGTCCAACAGCAATTAGAGGCATGTCAAGTTGTCCATGGGGATCCTAAATTACCATTGCTCTTTATTGTCTTGCCAGAAAACCATAGCCCTACTGGAATTTTATGGCAGGGAGGACCTCTACTGAGTGTCAATCTACCTAGTTCCCCACATAAGATGTTATCACCATATCCAGCTGCTGTGGCTCAGCTGATTTATAAAGGCATACAGGAATCTGAGGCCGCTTTAGGTGTGCCCCCAAAAGTAATAATCACTCCCTATGGGCCATAACAGATTCGCTGGCTTGCAAGCCATTGTACAGATTGGGCTATTTATCTTATTCTCATCCACTGCTACCTTTGATAATCATTACCCTAAGCATCCTTGGATACAATTTTGTAAGGATACCCCTATTATTTTTACAAAAGTCACTAGGAGGCAACCTTTACATGATTGCTCTCTTGTATTTACTGATGGATCAAAACATGGAGTTGGATCCATTATAATTAATAACAAAAGTTACACCACCATTATACATAGCACCTCTGCACAAGTCTCGGAGCTTGCTGCAGCTGTGCTGGCCTTCCAAATGCTTGTGGAACAGCCTTTTAATTTACTATCAGATAGTAAATATGTGGTAAATTCTTTACAAATTCTATAAATGGTTCCATACATTTCACCCACTTCCACAGTGGCCCCTTACTTTGTTGCTTTACAGAACCTCATACTGCAACACAAACACCCTTTTTTCATTGGACATATCAGAGCTCATACCAATTTGCCCGGACCACTTACTCAAAGCAATGATTTCGCAGATAAAACAACTCATTCTGAATTTATATTCACTGTGGAAGAACAGTCCAAGGCCTTTCATGATAAATTCCATGTCAACTCTACCACTTTAAGCCAACAGTTTCATATTACTAAGGCCCTTACCCATGCTATTGTAAAGTCTTGTCAACAATGTGCCCCTCTTATTCCAGTACAGTCTTTTGGAATTAATCCTTGAGGTTTAAAGCCTAATCACTTATGGCAGATGGATGTTACTCACATTCCAGAATTTGGTACCCTTAAATCCGTACATGTATCTGTGGATACATGTTCAGGAGTTATTTTTGCTTCACCTCACAATGGAGAAAATGTCAAAGATGTTGTTTCCCATTGTCTCCAAGCCTTTGCCGCCTGGGGGATCCCTAAAAAAATTAAAACTGATAATGGTCCTGCTTACACTTCAACTTCTTTTAAGCAATTTCTCACTAAATTTGATATTTCTTTAATTACAGGCATCCCTTATAATCCACAAGGTCAGGGTATTGTTGAACATACTCATTTCACCCTCAAAAATACTCTTCTTAAACAGAAAGGGGGAAAAGGGGACACCTTCAGGTCTCCTAAAGATAAACTCTCTGTTTCTCTTTTTATTTTAATTTTTTTAACTCTGGACATTGAAGGTCGCTCTGCAGCAGACAGAACAGACATACAAATCATAGACAATCTAATGGAATAACTGTAAAATGGAGGGATGTTCTTACTGGCCAATGGTGCGGCCCGAATCCAGTACTTTATTGGAGCCGAGGCTTGGTTTGTGTATTTCCACAGAACAAAGCCTCACCAATTTGGGTTCCAGAGCGACTGACTAGGCCAGTGATTTCCTCACCAATTCATAATATAACAACTGCTGCCTCTCCAACCTGATAAAGGTGTTTAAAGGAAAAAATCAAGATGACTCTGATTAAGGTAAGTGAGGTAGGTATACTCTTTTATTTTTCCCACTAATCACAGGACAGTTTATGTGGGGAATTCTATTTTTTTTTAATTTTTTTAAAATTTATTGTCCATAATGAGTTACAACATTTAGTGAGCAAACAATGAGTTGTTATCCCCAATTCCCCACTGCCCTCCCCTCCCACCCTCCACTGGATAACCTCCTCCATGGGACGTCTGGATCAGTCCTTGTGACAGGGGACCATGGATAGCCTAGTATTCAGCC
>PVHP010022987.1:0-27820 GCA_004024765.1 Zapus hudsonius
ATATGATTCTACTTAATCAACAAGGCAGGTACTGTTAGCCTCATTTTATAAATGAGTCAAATGGAATTTAAAAAGGTTAAGTAAATTACCCAAAGTCACACAACTTAGCAGTGGTAAAGTTCCTATTCAAATTCAGGTTTGTTTGACTCAAAAATTCAAAACTCTTAACTTTTATTGAGTTGGTGTCTTCACGAACACATTGATTTTCCCAATGTGGCTGAGCCATGAGAATAATAAAAACATTCTCTAAGTTCCTCCATTACAGTCCGGGAAATGAAGAGGATTTTAAGCAAATATATTGATATACAGTTAAGCATTAATGTCTCTGGGAGTTGGGGAGAAGGGGTGATTACTTAGGGCTACAGGAGACAAGAAATGTTTCACAGTGTGAATATTTTGTGCATTTTCATGATGTCTACTTTTAGGAGCCATGGATGTATTCATCTCAAAGAAGTGACATTCAAGAAGGCATGTTTTTGTTTTGTATTTTACTTTTCTCTCTTAAGGTAAAGATATGCATAAATATGGCTTAATACACAGATAGTTAGTGCCAGAAAAAGGACCATTATGAAATCTCTACAAGCAGGTTGGTAGCTTTGGGGAACGTTGGCATATCTGGGTACTTCAGACTTCCCTAACTGATTCTTCCAAAAATGTATGGCTCAAATATTGGAAAGATGCTTATTTCAACCTATGCTATATCTTACTTCTGTTGCAAGTTTTTGTTTTTTTTTTAAATTATTTTATTTACTTATTCGGAGACACACATGGGTGGGGGGCTCCTGCCACTGCAAACCAACTCCAGATGCATGCACCACTTTGTGCATCTGGCTTTACATGGATACTGGGGAATTGAACCCTGGATCTATTTTTATTTATTTATTTTGAACCCTGACTTTGAAAGCAAGTGCATTTAACAGTTGAGTCATCCTCTGAGCTCAATTTTTGTATTTTTTAAACTTTGCAGTAGCTTATATTTACTTTCTAATCTGGGAAACATCCTATAATAAACATTTAAGTAGACAAGCTCAATAGAAGCTATTTATGATTACAGTTTAAAACGGAATGGGCTGTACAAAAGAAGAGTGAAGAATAAATAAAGCTGTCGATTTACCTCCTAGATCTCAGCAGAACTTCCCTCAGCATTTTCTGAAGGTTATCTCTAATCCTAATGGCTTGTTTTTTCCTATCCTTCAGAGAAATCGCAGCTACAGATGCCCTTTCCGTGAGTATTAATTAACTTCTGTGTAATTACGTGAGGTTCGATGTTGACACGGGAGGTCTACGGCTTAATGACAGACACCGACAGGGCACGAGGAGGCACACAATGCTGACCTGGCATTTGGGTATTAATAATACTAATGAAAGGACAACCCCAGAAATCACCCACCTTTCCAGCAGGTGCAGACCCAGTCATCTGTGCGCAGGCTCTTTCAAAGCCAGCTGAGTTTAATTTGCCTTAAGATAAGCGATATCAGGGACATTTCAAGATGCCACACTGCTCCATGAACTCACTCTTTGGGAAGCGTTTTCAGCTCCCTTCCTCATCACTACAGTTTATTGAAGAGGGACTAATCCCAGCTGGCAAGCAGCAGGTGGTGAGGGATAGACATTGACCTGCCACGTTCAAGGGTTGGGTTTACAGGATCGCAAAAGCAGTTCCTCGGATGATCAAAATAAAGACTGGCAATGGGAACTATCCATGGTTGGTAAAAACGTCCCTAAAGCAAGGAGCAGACATGCCAAGCACACACAGAGAGAACACAAGCTGTCAGGCGGAGACTACGGTGGGACTGAACACTGTTTCTCAGGACCCCTTCCAGAGGAGAGGTGTCCACAAAATCACCTTTGAGCATCCTTCACAGTGTGAGGCTAATTCATTTTTACAGTCAACAAAGCATCTCAGAGTGCCTGACATGATATTACCAATAATTTTGACTAGCTTGATTTGCCATTTTCATAATTGCTTTTCTGGTCTTCATGAATCAGTATAAAGTCTGCTATTTAAATATGTTTCTTGGTGATTTAAAGTCAAGGTGAGATCCTTGAAAAATCAGAAATATGACTTCCCTGTTTTTGAATTCTCTCTCTCTCTCGTCTCTCTCTTCCATCTTCTCTCTTTCCCTTCTTCCTTTTTCACAAACTTTTCAAGGTTTTGGAAGGAAAATCACAATTCACTTATGAGTCATGTATTCCTGAACCATCTAGGTTTCTTTAAATGTAGAGATAAAATACTCTGTATGCATGACAGAAACATTTATTCACAGATGCACAGGAAGTTGCAAAAATATAAATAATAAATATTCTAATACAAATCAAACACCATTATTTTCTAGCCCAAGAGAAAAGTACGACTTCTGCATGTTTAGGTAGAAAAACAGCCTATCATGAGCCACTTAGGACTGCCTAGAATTTAGGACCAAAAGTTTGTTAGAAGCTATCCTTTTTTTCCCTCTTTTTATTGTCCATAATGAATTACATTTTTAGTGGGCAAACAATGAGTTGTTATCCCCAATTCCCCAATGCCTCCCCTCCCCATTCCCAATCAGCTGGATATCCTCCTCCGTGGGTCGTCTGGATCAGTCCTTGTGACAGGGGACCATGGATAGCCTAGTATTCAGCCAGGTTCTCCTGGCCCTAGTATGTTGTTACTGAGGGGAGCCATGCCTCTGGATATTCTCGCCCACCACGGCTCTCACAATCTTTCCGCCCTCTCTTCCCTGAGTCGTGGTGGATGACTATTAAGGTTGCTTTACTGTTGTGAGCTTAGGGGTTTTTGTGTCGAGATTCGTTGGTTTCTGTCTCACTGGTTTATCCTGTGTTGATTGAATGGCTGTGGCTGTGGGTCCCTTGTTCATCCCATCATCCTCATATACATTAAGCATGTGCTTTGTCACTGAGCTGAATCCCCAGCCCCCAAATTTTATTTTTAACTGGTGATAAATCCACAGAGGCTTGAAAAGGAATATGATATTCATAACATTATAGCCTTTAAAAGTGCTCACTAATCAGTGTTTGGATGAAGCTAAAATCTAATGTAATTTAGTCCACAACTTTTTCAATAAAACTTATTACTACACTATTTTTAGGGAAGGTAGCATATTTTTAAAAATCTTTCAAATTCATTATTGATTACTTATAAAATGTGTTTATTTTCTGTTAAAAATCATCCAAGACATTTTTCACCATTCCTGGTAGGTTTGTAAATTGGGACAGCCTCTTCCTCAAAGGACGATTTTTTTTTCTCTTTTGATCCCAAGTAACAAAGTAAGTAACAGTAAGGCAGACATAATATCACATTCTCTCATAGCATCCCCTGCGAATGGCATGGAGAGACCAGCTTATTCCACAGCAGTTATTTATTCTCTCGTCTAGAAGGCAAATCCGTATCTCACTCGTCATTGCTTGTCTTTCAAAATGGGAGCTACACAAGGCAGAAAGGAACTCAGCTAAGTACAAGGCTTTGAGGATGACAGACAATCGAAGTGATAGGGAAGTCTTAATATGGGATGGATTTGTTTAATGCTATGAGTTTTTTTTTCAATTCTAATACGTGTGCTGCTTATTAATGAGTCTGGATCTATTAAACTTTAAGCATGTAAAAGTTCCCTCTTGACCTGAATGGAAACCTGCTGAATTTAATTCATATTGATCTCAGCCTCACAGCTAGAATACGAAAATATGATGAGAAAATTCAGATGGTGTGTTTGCATTTGTGGATGCTACCAGTGGTTTGCTGTGAACTTATACGGTTTGGAATCCCCATGGAAACATGCCTAGGGGTCTTTTCATGACTGAGTTTCCAGAAAGTTTTAACTGAACAGGGAAGACCTACCCTGATTATAAATGGCACCATTCTGTGGGGTGGAACAAAAAAGTTTAAGGAATGAATAAATAAAAGAGAAAGTGAGTTGAACACCCATATTCATTTCTCTGCTTCCTGACCACGGATCGAATGTGACCAGTGGCCTCCTGATGCCATGATTTTCCTACAATGATGGAGTATATCTCCTCAAACCATGAATTTGATAAACCTTTCCTTCAGTTGCTTCTGGTCAAGTACTTGATCACAGGAAGGAGAAAAGTAGCTAGCACACCCGATGACAGAACCCCCATATTAGCAGAGGCTCCCTTCAGCTCTGCCAAGTGCACGGTGACAGCCAACTACATTCTCCTCTTTGTGAAAAAGAAGCAATACACGTTGATGACTGTTCTTTCTCTTCCTTTGGGAGAGATAGAAGGACAGAACATAGTCAGAAAAAAAAGATGCAAGAAGACTTTGGGGGTCATCTGTGGGGAACACAAAATAATCACAGCCTTACATGCAATTTTGTGAGAAAAACAACAGATATGTATGAAAGAGCACCGGGGGTCATTGTTTCTATTTGAAGGTCTCCCTTGTTTTTTTTTTTTTTTGTAGTTTTAAAATGCTTCCAGTAGTGATAACATTGAGGGTTTATTTTTGTTTGTTTGCTTTTGTTCACAAAGAACAAACAATGTGGACTGCCACATCAGAACAAAGGGAGAATAAAATAAGTTACCAATGCTAAAATGTCACTAATAAGTTCATGTCTACAACTGTTATCTCCTCTACCAACTACTCAACCTTCTCTGCATCAACTTACCTATTTGACCCCTACCTGGATTTCTGGAGGGTTTTGGCTTTTTTTAAAATCTGTAACCATAATTGAGGGGTAAACAAAATTGTAAAATGTATTTGCCTAAAATATGCAGTACAGAATGTCAAACCACAGTTAATAAAATATGATTTATACTTAATATCATCTCGATTTGACCTACAGTAATATCCTTAGTCAATGTGTATTTTCACACAAAAGAAAAAATGACCAATTAGCCAGAGAATAGTATGATATTGAGACAATGTCAGAAGTTGTTCCCTACAATGGTAAAACATTTCAACCCTAACTTTTCTGGAAATTAGCATTCCTGTGATAACAGAGTATTCTAGTTATTGCATTGATTTGAGGATGCAAATTAGGATTCCCCTTCAAACACTCTCTGGAAATGATTAAAGACCCTTAATATGTTTGGATGGATAGGAAATGATTTCTAATGTTACTTTTTAGCCTAAAAGTTAACTCTTCTTGGGCTGGAGAGATGGCTCAGCAGTTAAGGCACTTGCCCCCAGTGCCTAAGGCCCTGGATTCAATTCCCCAGGATACACATAAGCCAGAACCACAAGGCAGTGGCCCTGGTGCTCTCTCAATCTCTCTCTCTCTCTCTCTCTCTCTCTCTCTCTCTCTCTCTCTCTCATTGAAATGAATAAATAAAATATTTTTAAAAAGTTAACTCTTCTTATAGGGAAAAACTTCCTTTATATTGCCATGGGAAATAACCATCTTTTATTTTGTGGAATTATAGACTAATAATAAAAAGCAAGCTACATATTATATTGGTTACAAATTTCTTATGTTAATTTCTTGTATTCTTTTAAAATAGAAATTTGTTATTAATTTTTGATTAATACATTTCCATTTCCTGTAGAGAATTGTCTTACACCTACACCTACACACACATACACACAACATGCACTTATATCCAAATACAAATAACCTTGTAAGCATATATACTAATATCAATCAAGAAATGATGGGATGATCAATTATGCAAGATTATGAATCCAACTATTTTGTTTTGCAGGTGTGTAGTGGCTCATACTCCTTCTTTCTTTCCTTCTTCCCTCCCTCCTTCCCTTCCTCCCTCCCTCTCTCCCTTCTTCCCTTCCTCCCTTCCTTCCTTCCTACCTTTCTTCCTTCCTTCCTACCTTCCTTCCTTCCTTCCTTCTTCACTCCCTCCATCCCTTCCTCCCTCCCTCTCTCCCTTCTTCCCTTCCTTTATTTCTTCCTTCCTCCTTGTTCTTCTTGTTCTGGGACCAGGTACCTCATGCATGTTTCACAAATACTCTACCACTAAGCTATACTCCAAGCTCCATTTCTCTGACTCTCATACTTGTCAAATCAGACACCTTTGTTTTGATTTTCTAAACATCTACTCTAATACTATTGAATATTTTCTCATAAAGTTATGTAATATTAAAAGCCAACTCCTATGTCTTAAATACAGGTATTCATTTGGCCATACATGTAAGTGAGCATTTAAAAGATACAATGAAATTGTCTTCTGTAAGACACTAAAATCATTCCAACTTCTTTTTCTGGAAGGAAATTTAACCAATATTTCTTACTGGTTGAATTCTACTCTTCTGTTTGAAACCCTAGTAAGTAAATATTGTTATAAAACATTTTTAACTTGCTTGTAATAGATTTTTTTTGGTCAAATCATTAGTGTAATATGTACAGTAGTTTAAAAAAAGCAAGAATTTGTGAATGCCTAACCATGCTGAAAGCTGTAGCTGGTCTCACCTTCAGCAGGTACTTACTGATGCTTACCACATTCAAGCCTAAGGTGCTTAACAAATGTTGTGTGTGTGTGTGTGTGTGTGTGTGTGTGTGTGTGTGTGTGTTTAAACCTGTCCTTTCTCCATTTTGGCTTCCTTCAAGGTAGATATTGGATTGGAAGGACAAGATTATTTATGTTAAAACAAAAGAGAGAGAAGAGGAAGGCATCTGTTAATGCTGCTGTTTCTGTTGCCATTGATCAAATGTCTGTTATCTGTTCATTTCCAGCCATCAGCATGCTGGTTACCAGCCATTGGCAAACACAAAGACGCTCTGTAACTTACATGTGCCACCATCTCCCTTGTACCCTCTCCAGATTTTTTATGACAGACCCTTGGCCCAACTTGAAACTTCTGTTGGTAGATTCACATAACATTTTATTACTGCTTCTGAAATCTGCTCTTGAATTGTTGCTTAACCCTGTTATTGATTAAAACATGCTAAAACATAAATATTTTGAAAAACAAAGCATGAAGTAGACCTTATCACTGACATTTAGATTCGGGTCATATGCTTTGCATAATGTTTCAGATAAGGAAGGTCTTAGGCTAAATAGGGTCATGAACCCTCCCAGTAATTTCTGGAACAATTTTTTTTATATCATTGATTATATAAAATAATAGCTTTTAAAAACTAGTGGTAAATCTCAGAGTTCCCACTGTGCCCAGTGACAGTTAATAAGTAGAAAGGAAAGAAAAGTGAAGTCACAGAAGTTCTATAGAAACTTGCAAGAGGCCTGCTCTACCAGGAGGAAGGTGATGGCAGTCGGTGTCGTTCCGGCCACTAGAAAGCTACTTGCCTTGCACGCTGTAGATCTCTCCCACGCTGTTCTGACGCGTGATATGATGCCAGTAGGCACTGCGAGGAAGAGAGATGGATTTCGATAACGTCATTGGTTCAGTCAAGCTTGTCTGCAGCTGAAAGGAAAAGAAAATGCTATTGAGGCTTTCTTAAAAATATCAAACTGAAATCTTCACTTTTAAATGCTGAGGGTTGACTGTGAGTGACAGGTAATAGAGTGGGTTATAGATACTTACAAAATCCCCCATGCAAGGATGACGATGTCAAAAGAAACAGTTGTAAACAATTTAATCTGACTCATGTGGTGTGAGCATTAAGGTGGTACTGATACAAGGTAGGTTCCCATGGATACTAGTCTATGGAGGATTTTGGCAAATGAGCAAGGGAGATTCAGGTGCATTCTGCCAAGATACTGGTTTGCATTTCAATGGATGCAAATTACTTGCATGGCCCTTAACTATCTATAATATGAAGGAGAATAAAATAATTCAAGACATGGAGGTGATTTCCACCTTTACTGATACTGTTCTTCAGGTCTGTTATAGATAGGATCATGTCATCTGTAAAAAAGGGATAGTTTCACTTCTTCCTTTACAATTTGCATCCCCTTTATGTCTTTCTCCTGTCTTATTGCTTGGGCTAGAACTTCAAGCACTATGTTGAAGAGCAATGGTGAGAGTGGACACCCCTGTCTTGTTCCTGATTCTAGTGGGAACTCCTTGAGTCTTTCTCCACTGAGTATGATTTGGGACTTTTGCATATTGTCTTTAATATGTTGAGGTATAAGCCATCTATGCCCAGCCTCTCCAGCGTTTTGATCATTAAGTGGTGTTGAATTTTGTCAAAGGCCTTTTCTGTGTCAATTGAGATGACCATGCAGTTTTTGTGGTGGAATGGATATAGAGCTACCAATGGACCCAGCTATCCCTCTACTAGGCATTTACTGTCGAGATCTCAGGCATCAGCATAGAGGCCTTTGCTCAACCATGTTTATTGCAGCTTAATTCATAATAGCTAAGAATTGTAATCAACCCAAATGCCTACCAATGGACGAATGACTATCAATGTTGTGGTACATTTACATGATGGAATTCTACTCAGCTGAAAGGAAGAATGACATAATGAAATTTAAAGAAAAGTGGACTGACTAGGAACAGTTCATACTTAACAAACTCACATAAGAACAGAGTCAAATGCCACATATTCTCCCTCATATGTGGTTCTTAACCAGGTTAAGCTTAAACTCTAAGCAAACCTGACATGTGTAATGTGAGACTGTACATGGGGATGGAAGGAATGGGGGGAGGAATGGGAGGGTGGTAGGGGAGGACTTCTACAATAAGCTAAACAAATAATGACTCAAACTATAAAATCCTTACTACACACAGTAAACTCCTGAGGAAGCTGTGGGAATTGCCTGGTAAGAGGGGCCATGAATAAAATGGGAGGAAGCCTAACCACATTAAAAATTGACCAGACCTTCAACTTCCTATTCTAGTTATTGGTTCCTTCCCACACTGAGCTGTTGATCAAAGAGACCCATGAGGTCTCCAACGTAAGACAGGCTTCTGTCAATGTTCTTGAATAACTGCGCCAGGCCAAAGATAAGATCTTCTTGCTGAAGAAACCACAGAAACACATCACACAACACTGAGAAACCCTGCAAGATCCAGAATGGTAACCAGCTCCCAGATGGTAGCATGTGTAGTGCTGGAAGGTGTTACATGAGCTGCCAGGGGAAATTGATCAATGATATTTGGAGAAAGCAGAGACCACTGATATACAATACAGACTGATGTCATGAGAATGCAGAACACACTGCTTTATGGGAGAGATCAACGAGTCAAGAAGTGAGCACTTGTGCAATAGTGGCATAAAAACCCGGGCAGGGGGATATTCAATGACATTCAAATTGGCCAAGAAATCCATTCAGTGTCAATGAACCAGTAACTGCAATTAAGATCCAGGGAAAAACCCTATGGAGACCAAAATTTGGGCTCCAAGGGGAACATCCCACTTCCAGAGAACTTCAAAGAGGCTACTCCCCTTAAAATCTTGCCAAATTAGCAATGCGTGTCTCATTTAACCTATACTGATCTCCTTCTCCAATGGAGATTCTGTTTATATTTTTCAGAAGGCAGTGAGAGAGCTGTGGTCAATCCAACTCCACCAACAAACTTCGTGTAGGCCCCAAATGGAGCCTATGAGAAAGTGTCAAGATAAACATGAGACCTATCACCACAGCAAGTTAGATAACCCAAGATAGGTCAAAAAGACAGACACCAATGATATCCAACACAACCCAAAGCAGAAGTCCAGAGACACCAGAGGCATGGCACCCCTCAGTAACAACATACTAGGGCCAGGAGAACCTGGCGGAATACTAGGCTATCCATGGTCCCCTGTCACAAGGACTGATCCAGACGGCCCATGGAGGAGGATATCCAGCTGATTGGGGATGGGGGAGGGGGGCATCGGGAAATAACAACTCATTGTTTTCCTACTAAATAATGTAACTCATTATGGACAACAACAACAACAAAAAGATCTCAACAATAAAACCGACTTAAAACTCACCCACCATGGCTCAGGGAACAGAGTGGAAGAGGGGGCGGAAAGAGTGTAAGAGTCCTGCTGGGGGAGAATATCCAGATACATCGACCCCTCAGCAACAATACACAAAGAGAGGTAGAACTGGCTACTTGCTTTGCTATTTATAGGCCCCTACCCCAGGGACTGATCCAGTATGCCCATAGGAGGATCCCCAGTGGGTTGGGGCAGGGAGGAGTATAAGATTTGCTCATGCAATGTATGTAATTATGGATAATAAAGACAAAGAAAAAATAAATGGAGGTGAAAGATATTCAGAATCAGATGTCCCAGAAAGGTACATACAATAAAAAGCTATCTTTTCCCCACCCTTATCCCCATTTAAGAGTTCCTGACAATTTTTTTAATGTATTTATTTATTTTTAAATATTTATTCATTTTCAAGCACAGAGAGAGAGAGAGAGAGAGAGAGAGAGAGAGAGAGAGAGAGAGAGAGAGAGAGAGAGAGAGAGAGAGAGAGAGCACACCAGGGCCACCCCCTTGTGGGTCTGGCTTATGTGGGTCCTGGGGAATTGAACCCAGGGCCTTAGGCACTGGAGGCAAGTGCCTTAACCGCTGAGCCATCTCTCCAGCCCGAGTTCCTGACAATTTCTGACAGTTTATGATGAGCACTTGAGCATATTAAATGACTGCATTTCTTGAGAAACTCTGGCATAGATGGACAGCTCTTTTTCCTCTATTTCTTATTTCTTTTCTTTCTTTGAGGTAGGGTTTCACTGTAACCCAGGCTGACCTGGAATTCACTATGTAGTGTGTATTCTCAGGCTGGCCTTGAACTCAGAGCAATCCTTCTACCTCTGCCTCCCTGAGTGCTGGGATTAAAGGCGTGTGCAATCATGTCTGGCTCTTTTGCTTATTTCAAAGATACATTTTAATGTTAGATGAAGTCATTCTCACCATATTACATCACTTGATCATATTACATCACTTTACATTGAATTTCGAGAGAATGAAACTTATTTTTTTCAGCATGCCTAAGCTTTAAAAACCTTAAAGAAATAGTTTTATTTCCCTTTAGATATGTTTCTTTGTTATGGCCTGAGCCAGCATAGACTTTGGACAGACAATAGGAATCCACTAATTAATAAACTTTCCTATTTCTCTTCTTATGTAAAGTCTGATCCATCTTTATCATTTAACACACTTCTGAATTGAACATTGGATTTGGCTTTTACTATTGGCTGAGAAGATTCCTACCAGGAAACTACCCGATAAGATGCAATAGACCCTTGAAATCCACATAGCATTACGAGATCTTTGTGCTTTACTAAAGTGTGTAGCTTATGTTTGATTTTAGTTTCTAGTAATATTTTCAGAAATGTCATATCTTGTCAAAAAGTTGCCATACTCAGTCTGTTTAAAATAGAAGGCATTAAAAAAAGAAGATAGATCCAGATGGCAACATTGAAGATGATTTTTATACTTTTTTTCAAAATTTTGTAAATGCTAGTTTTCTTTCTTTTTGCAAAATTAGGTATAATATCCACATCAATGTCCCAATATTTAATTTTAGCTGGTAGGAAAGAAGAGAAATCTTTGGATTTTTAGATCAGAGGTTGTAGGTTCCTTGCTACCTATGCAAGTTTTTAGTTTTTGCCCCATCCCTAACAGGTGGGAAATATCTGTGGGAAGGCTACCCATGTTAAGAACACATCAAATATTTCATGTAAATAAAGTTCATCACCTGCCATTATACAGGGATTAAGGGCAAGATAATTCCGTGGAAATGATTTTGGGAGAAAAGAGCTTTTGATTTTAAAGTCAGTTTCCCATAAGAGGTGTGAAATTGATTAGACATGTCTTGAATTCATGTTCTCAATACATTCATAACATCAATAATTTCATAAAGCAGATCTCATATTAATCATGCTTTTGTTTGATATCTAATCTTTATGCTTTTCTTCATTTATTATAATTTGATTATTGCCATGAAAAGATACAGCAAGACAATGGATAGACAATGGGTATATGCAAGTCAAGGAGAGAGATATGAGGAAAAATGAACCCCAATTTAATGTTTAACTTTTAGTCTACAGAACTGTGTGAAAGTAACTTTCTGTTAGTGAAGCCTTGCAATCTATGGTGATTGTTTTGGCAGCCTTAGTTAAAAAACCCAAGTGTCATGGGTGATCCGACAGAGAGGATGTATGATCTACCTGACTTGCCAGCCATTTTAAAATTTTATTACTATTTTCTTTTTTGTTGTTTGTGTGTATGGGGGGTGTATATGCATGTGCATTTAGCCATGAAGGACCCCATGTAATCGTGTGATGTGGGGTGTGTTTGCCTGTAGTGGCCTGAGCACAATGGCCCCTCCCTCCCATTTCTCTTCCACCTCTTCTTACATAAGCTGGAGTCTCCCACCAATCATTGAGTTTGCCAATTGTTCCATGAATTCCTGTGATTCTCCAGTTTCTGTTCCCCTGTGAACTTGCACTTTCAGGTGCATGTCAATAAGCACGTGGGTCCTAGGCATCAAGCGAGTGGTCTCTCCTGCTTGCACAGGAGGTGCTCCTAACCACTGAGCCATCTCTCTGGCTCTAATTTTATTATTGATTTTAAACACTGTATTATAAATCAGTCTTTTACATTGTCATGGTGACTAAGACTGTGTGGCTACTATTTACTAACTTTTATTAAAGAATAAAAGTTCTTATTGTTTCTAATTTTATACTCTTTTTAAAAGTATTTTATTTATTTATTTATTTATTTGCACACATAAGCATGGTGTGTGTGTGTGTGTGTGTGTGTGTGTGTGTGTGTGTGTGTGTGTGTGTACACGCCAGGGTCTTTTACTCCTGTAAATGAATGCCAGATGACTGTACCCCTTTTAGCATCTGGCTCTACCTGAGTGCTGAGGAATCACACCTGGGATGGCAGGTTTTGCAAGCAGTGCCCTTAACCACTGAGCAATTTTCCTAGCCCCATAATTTTAATTTCATAAAATTTTCTCTGGTTGAGACTATTTACAATAAAACATATAAAATCATCTTTAACTATTATCATATTATAATAAGACCAAGTAAACTTGTGAAAATAAAAATAAGTTTTAAAGTGCTATGATAATTTCCTAGTTTAAGAGAAATCTGACCTGGAAGACTTTTAGGGTCTTAAAAATAATATCAAAAACCATATAGGGGAATTTATAATTATAGTCAAATTATCTATCTATCTATCTATCTATCTATCTATCTATCTATCTATCTATCTATCTATCATCTAACATCTATCTATCATCTATCTATCTATCTATCTATCTATCTATCTATCTATCTATCTATCTATCTATCTATCTATCTATCTTCTATCTCTCTCTATCTATCAATCATCTCTCTCTATGTTTAAAGACAAGAGCCTGATATTCACAGAACTCTCAAAAAGATCTAAACGCAATCAGGCTAGTTTTGAAGTCTTCTATGTAGGCACTACATAAAATTAATGATGTTTGTGTAAATAGCAGGAGATCTGTAGATGACATCAATGACAGATCCCAGGGATTAGTCCTGCAGCAGACCTCTCCGCTCTTCTACACTTTTGGAAACTATTGACTACATCTGTTTGAAAAGGTGGTTGTTAGAAGCTACATATTTTGGGGGGGTTACTGATGGATTTTATGTATATTCATACAGAAAACAGCCCATGGACATTTATTGCTATTTAGGCTTGGAAACTGTTTTCTTTCCTGGTAAAAATGAACTTTATTCACAACATACTGCAACATGGGCTAGTCCAGCCCTGTGGTGAGTGGGCATGAGAGCCCAGGAATATGCCCCAGGTCCATATTCTCCCTCCCCTCCTCTCTCTCATTCTCTCTCTCTATCAGATACTAATTCCTTCCACTACTTTCCACCTGATTTCATGAGCACCTCTCTAGTTATGTTGTCAAGACTTTCCATATCTTTAGCAAAATTTGATTTCATTTGTTTCTTTAATGTTTTACTTCACTTTCATATTTATTTTCATTTTTAAACGGTTTTTATTGGCTTAAAATTATATAAACACAACAATATGCTCAGTATCATAGGTTATTAGATAAAGCCATTGAATCCATGACTTTTACAAACCTAATATCTATGGAAAATTTGAATTCACCCAGTATGACTCACTTTCATATTTAATTGGGAAAACATGGCTATGGATTTTTGTGTGATGTGTACAGATCTTTTCCACTGCACCACAGATGTCTAAGTGCTTTTCTGAATATTAGAATGTCCAGTCATCTTCACACCAGTATACTGTGTCACCACCAAATACATATGTCAAAGCCCTAGTTCCCAGTGTATTTAGATATTGGGAAGAAGCTGGTGAGGTCTACTCCCTCCGGGATTCTTATGCAGGCACTGGGTATTTTTCTTACAAAAAAAGTGGGGCTTCACGTTGTGTTTTGCATTTTAGTGTTCTGAGACTTTTCCTCCCTCTGTGACAAGGTTTACTACTAATCTACTTTTCCTTATATAAAATTTATTGGTATAAAAACTGTGAACAATTCATCTTCCTTTCATTCCATCTTTCTTTAAAGCTTGCCTGCACATGTTTAAATTATGCTGGCTCCTGAGACACAAATCTACACAATTGGGGGAGAAGTTTAGCATCTATGAATTAGCATGTGCTGAGTCATTCTCTACATGCCTGCCCATGTGCTTTTTGGTTCACAAGTTTTACCATTGTACATTCAAATTAATTACCAATATGTACACTGGTGAACCTCACAGACAATGACAGGCTGGTGGGGAGGGAGGACATCATTTGTTCATGGAATGCAGAGAGTGTGTGACCTCTCTTAGGGCCATTCCTGTATCATCTTCACTCACGGTGCATTATTAGATCCTGCTCTGGCTGCAGATCATATGAGAATCATTACCACTGAGCAAATTCCACTGAATCAGGGCAAGGGTGCTAGTGAGTGCTTCTTTCCCATATTCATAGCTCCATAGTACTTGGGTCAGAACAGAGGCTAGCAGACCATTCGTTTACTATAAGCTACTTTTCAATGTGGATCTAAAAACTAACTGGCTATGTGTTTCACCTCAGACCTACTCAGGTAAGGTACTTCAGTATTTTAAAATCAGTTTCTTTCTATCTATCTTTTATCTATTTCAATATCTATCATCTCTCAATATATCTATGTATAAATCTCTCATTTATCTCTTATCTATATCTATTATCTATCACCTATATATCTATATCATTTATCTATCTAAAATGGAGTTAATATATTCTACCTAATGTTACAAATATCACTTTGCTTTTAGAAATCAGTAGGCACTGGGAGCATGATGTTACTAGATGGAACCTAAGCCTTAGTTTCCATCCCCAACACCAGAAGAACGAAGAAAACACTAGAGGAATTTTCTTACATTATCTCTCACCTATAAATTTGAAGATAAATATATTTACAGAGCTACTAAAAGTGACCTGACAAATACATGTTAAACTTTAAATCTCATAGTTGTTTTGCACTAAAACCTTGTCTGATGATTTTAAATGCATTCAGGTTTATATGATTTCCCATGTCTGCACCTGTCAAAACACTAGAGCATAAAGTATGTCTCATCTTAAGTGCTTGGTCAAGACGGTTGCATGACTATCACCCTTGTATTGGAGAGGTGGCCAGAAAGAGAGGTGTCTATGAATATGTGCATAGGTGGTCAAGGCATGGGAATTTGTCAAAACTCTGTACCAAAGGGACCATAGAGATGCTGAAGTCACACATTAGGTACCAGCCTAAAGCTAAAATAATCCCCACAAAATCCAATAAAAATAAACATAAGGGCTGTCTGATCAATGTTGGGAGAAGTAGGAAAAGGATGAACTATGAATACGGTGGCATATTTAAAATCCATGGGTGTGTACATGTCACACACATGTCATTGTGTACACACATAAATTAGAAAAGCAGCTAGTGCTTTCTGTTACACTGGTATTAAGGGCTGTTTCGTGTTCCTTGGTATGACTGAGACAGGAGAGCCTGGGCATACAAGTAGGCTGCAAAAATTAACTATTGCAAAGGTACAGATGGCCAGAAAAACATGCTGATATGATATTAAAAATAGATATTAGTTGTAAAAAGGAAATTTTTGCCTACTTAATAAACAAGTGTGTACATGGCACACTCCCAGTTGAGGACACTGAGTTTTATTTGTTCTTAGAAACGAGACCATGAAACTAAAAAAACTGGATGGGAACACAGACACCAGAGACCATAAGCCAGTCTCACTTGGCAGTGTTTAGAGTCATTAAAATAGTCCTCTGAAGTTTGAAGGTTTATGGGCAATTGGTTTCTCACAGACTTGGCTTAATTTTCAATAGGGGACACCTCACACTTAATCTTCCATTTTATTCAAGATAAGTGGAAAGGAATTTGAAGACACCTTGCTGAGTTTGTTCCAAGATAACAAATAAAAAGTGATTTACACAGTAATTTAGTGTCAGTTGCTAGATGTCATTCAATTGATCTTCACAGAATATTATTTTCATTAAACTTAAAACAGAATGAATACTTTTAATGCATGTTTTAACTATGTAATAACCAGAATACTTTTAGCTAATGTGAAAAGACCTCAGGTTCAGAATAGTAACAGAGCTCATTACAGATGCCCATACAAATCATTTTAACACTGTTTTTATTTTTAATCAATGATGCTTTTAAGAAATATGCATATTTTAAATAGGTCTGATGGTGCAGACACGTAATAACATATGGAGGAGGATGAGAAAAAAGGATTGAGGATTGTGAGTTCAATGTTTGCCTGATTACAAAGTTTTGACAAATATATTTTATTTATTTGAGAGAGAGGGGGAGAGAGAGAAGGAGGGAAGGAAGGAAGGAGGCAGAGAGAGAGAGAAAAAGAGAGAGAGAGAGGGAGGAAGAGAATATGGACATGTGGCATGCCAGGGCCTTTTGCTCCCACAAACAAACTCCAGGCACAGGCAACATGTGATGCATCTGTGCACTGGGATCCAGGCCATCAGGCTTTATAAGCAAGCACTTTTTACTGCTGAGCCCAAGCAGAGAAAAATTTAGGCCAGTCTGGGCAATTTAGTGGGATCTGTCTCAAAATAAAAAAAATTAAAAAGATATTAGTTTTAATCCTTAATAGATTAAGAAAAAACAGCAAGCGCTATCTCTTATTTATTAACTTGAGGATGGTTGGATTTACAGAACTATTTTTTGAACACAAGGGGCATGGTGAACACATGCTAAATACTACATTTCACAATTGCTTTACATTAAAATTTGTCCTTTTTAAAATTTTGAATAAATATATAGTTTCCAATACCTGCACGTGTTAAAAGCTGGGATGAATTTTTAGAGGTGATACAATGATTTTTTTCATTTCTATATTTCATTTCTTTTTGTCAGTTTCCTTATGAATTTGTAAATAATTCCAGAGTTTACTGAAGTCCAGATGGCATGTTAACAGTGAAATAGATGTTCTCATTGTGAAAGACAGCCTTTCTTCAGAAGAAGCGACTAAAGCCAGAGAGGCCAAGGTCTGGCTCTAGGTCCTGTGGTTCTCAGTCTTTGTCTGCCACTACCTGGTGAATTAAAGTGACAATATTACCTCCACACTGGGTTGTCACAGAAAACATCCCAGGCCTGGGAGCTGTGCCCATTGTCACCCAAAGAAGCATTCATTAGTCCTCTCTATTTTTTCTTTTTCAGACAAGGAGCTATTCTGTAGGTCTTGAACATGTTTCAGCTTCCAGGGCTGGGATTATAAGTTTATACCGCCACACTCATTTTGTCCCATGAAATCTTACTTTGAGCTTTGAACTATCTATCTATCTATCTATCTATCTATCTATCTATCTATCTATCTATCTAACTATCTATCATCTATCTATCTATCTATCTATCTATCTATCTATCTATCTATCTATCTATCATCTATCTATCTATCTATCTATCTATCTATCTATCTATCTATCTATCTATTATCTATCTATCTATCTATCTATCTATCTATCTATCTATCTATCTATCTATCTATCTATCTATCTATCTTTCTTTCTTTCTATCTATCTTTCTATCTATCTATCTATCTATCTATCTATCTATCTATCTATCTATCTATCTATCTATCATCTATCTATCATTTATCTATCATCTACCTATCTATCATCTATCTATATCTATCATCTATTTATTTATCCATCATCTGATCTAATCACTGATCTTTCTTGCATCTGTCTCTCATCTAGCTATTTCCCATCTATCTCTGTATGATCGTCTATGCACTTCATCCACTGTCATTTATCTATACATCAACCTATCTGTTATTTAGTAAACTACCATCTGTCTCCCTATATAATCATCATTTATGACTCATCAATTATCTATTTACCAATCATCAGTCATCCAATCTCTCCATCAGTGTTTCTAGATTTTGTTTTACTTCAGAGAGAGTGGCCTTGAATTCTGTATGTCACCCAGTCTGGTCTGGAACTCAACTTTTTCTACCTCAACCTCTCAAGTACTATAATTACAAACATATCCCTCCTCCCATGCCAGCATAAGTTCTTGGATTTTTTTTTACTAGTGGTCTACTCTATTTTATTTTCCATTTTAAAGTGTTATCCAAAATAAACACAGTCACATTCCTTGGGATGTATGTGTGTAAGTCCTAATGATACCTTTGTTTGCTGAGTCATGTTGATTGTCCTTTGTGAAACCTTTTGTTTTCATTTAAGGAAAACATCCAAAAAATGCCCCCTCATTGTTTTCTAGCTCTAGTTACACAAATAAAATAAACAGAATTACACTTTTAACATGGAAGCTGTACTCTTGAATGCTAAACAGTTCTTGCTCATATACAGTAATAATCCAGATAAATAATCAGATAACAGGAATGTATGAATTTATTTTAGACTATATAATACATTATATATAAGAACTCCACTCTCATATAGACATATGCCTGTACATATACATGTACATATACATCATACAGTACAAATGTACTGCCTTCCCTGAAGTAACATCTAGGGTATCCCACTGATCAGAAACTCACTGATTTGTCTAGATGAGCTGGCCATCAAGACCCAAGGATCCTCCCGTCTCTGCCTCCCCAGTGCTGGGTTACAGGCATGCCCAGCCGTGCACAGCATTTATGTGGGCGCTGGGGATCTGAACTGAGTTCCTCATGCTTGCATTGCAATCACTTTACCCACGGAACCATCTTCCCAGCACAACAAAATTATATTTTAAAACAAAACATGTTTGGGGTAAAAAAAATGTTAAGAAAGTAGAAACTGTTTAAAATTGCTATTCCCCTTTTACTAGGCACTGTCTTGCCCTCAAGGGAATTTGGGAGTGAGAAGCTCTCTAGACACGTCTGAAAGCCATGGAGGAACAGGTTTGAACAGATGTCCCCCAGAGACTCTGGTGTTTTATTAAAGCTTATAACTTGGATCTTTAGCCACGAGGCTGGAGGAGGTGTTACTGGAGGTGGATCTTGGGATCCAGCCCTAAGGTATGTTTGGGGGAGGATCTGATTTCCAGCCAAAAGGTATGCAGAGCAGTCTGAGCTCTAGTGGGGTCTCTGCTGCTTGCTGCTAGCTCATGCTTGTTGCTTTTGCTGTTTGCTGGCTGCTGCTGGTTTCTCTCTGTTTGGACATATGGAACAAGCTTTTTCTGCCACTGCTGGAACTTCCCCCTGGATCTGTAAGCTTGAAATAAACCCTTTTCTCCTATAAACTTGTATCCCATCAATGTGGAGCTGTCTACAGCAGAGTTCTTTTTGTTTTACAGAGTTCACTCTCTCTGGAGCATCGACTGATGAAATCCTGGTTAGTTGACTATCTGCAGAATCAATCAATCTCCACTACAATTCAAGGCAATATGAATAAGTCCAAGCCAACCTTTTTATTACTGTATATTAAAATTTCATCATGATGATAATGTCTTAGGTATACTTTAAGGTATGGAAAGCGTTTGATATTTTAAGACATCAAGAGACATGAGATGCTCTTGCTCTGGATAGTACAAACTATATGATCCCACAAAGTTTTGAGTTATATGAGACAGGGAATTCTTTGTTCTCTTCTAGTCTCACAATTTGCTGAGCATCAAATAAGTTAATTATCATCTTATGTAGACTGAATATGTAGCTATCATGTGCATAAAACATTTAAACTGATTTAGTTAATACTGATTTTTCTATTATCTTTTGCAATGAAGGAAATCAGAATACATAATTTTAACTGGCTTAGCACTATAGTAGGTTGTGTTGCCTAATACTTTTTAATGGAAATGTAATACTGGGAAATTTCTAGATAACCATTTTTTAAGAATAGAAATATGGCATAACTTGAATGATTGTGATATGGCAAAGCAAATTTAATGGATTTGGTCCCAAATAAGGAAGGTTATTAACAAGAACAAAATAAGGTTTTATAATCATGTAATGGGAAAAGAGCATATTGAATTCTTTCTCTTACAATAAGAGAAATGGTTGTTGAGACACTCTTTTTCATCACATCTTATGTGTAAATCAACTAGACTCCTAAATTGTATGTCATTAAAAGGATGAAAGCAAATTCTTCAACTCCCTTCTTTTGGGAAAATGTATTGCTTATTGGGAACTTAAACTTGCAAAATCTTATACAACATATTAGAATAGAAAAGCATTTTCTATATGATTAATATTAATATCATATAGCTTGGTTTTAAAACTAGAAAGCACATTAGCAATGTTATTTTCCCATTTTGTGGTAAATAAATACTAACCACAATGCAGCATTTTTACAGTATTTTTACAACTTTGATAGTTTTTTGGTACCATTTCAACCCCCAATTTATACTTTTGCCTAATTTATAGCACAGAACTTTATCTTATTTTAAATAATAAAGGAAACATTAGAGTGAGAGCCTGAAATATTCTTTCATACTTGCTAGCGTTTATTTTTTTAAGTGTTTTGTGCATGAAGAGGAGGTATTTTAAAAGAAAATATTGTGTCTTGGAGACAAGAAACCTATACATAAGATCCTGGAGTTTTGGGTGTTTCTGCAATTACCTGAGCTGAGGTAGCCTGTGCTCAAAAACTCACTCACTAGTTGAGCTTATTCTTTTTTATTTTAAAATATTTTTATTTATTTATTTGAGAGAGGGGGAGATAGAGACACATACAGGGAGGGAGGGAGGGAGGGAGAAAGAGGGAGAGAGAGAGAATGCCAGGTACTCCTGCTGCTGCAAAGGAACTCCAGACACATTTGCCACTTGCATGTGGCTTTACATGGACATTGGGGAATTGAATTTAGGCTGTCAGAGTTTGCAAGCAAGCACCTTTAATCTCTGAGCCATCTCTCCAGCCCCTTCTGATGTTTTTGGCTCCAGAGTTTGTGGCAATTTTGTCTCAGCAGCAACAGGAAACTATTACCCACTCCTTGCTCATTCAAGCCTAGTGAACAGAGTCTCTGCTATGAATAGTCTCAAGGAATTTTGTGGCTCCTCCTCTGTTTTTGCCCCTCTTTCAGCCTAATCATTGTAAGAAATTCCAGGCATTGCTCTCTCTGAATCACCTGAGTATATATCACTGTGTTCTCCTGGAATTTTTTAAAAAATATTTATTGCCAATAACTAGAAACATTGTATGAGCAATGCCTGTGACAGTAACCCCATTTCCTTCCTCCCTGTCCCAAACCTGATGGGGGTCCCTCCTCTGTGGGCTAGCTTATTTTGTTGTTTATTTGAGAGAGAGAGAGAATGAGAGGGAGTGAGAGAGAGAGAGAGAGAAAGAGAGAGATATGCATACACAAGGAGGGTGAGTATAGGCATGCCAGAACCTCTTGCCACTGCAAACAAAGTCCAGATTCTTGTGCCACTTTGTTCATCAGGCTTTATGTGGGTATGGGGCATCTAACTTGGGCCATCTGCTGAGCTATCTTTCCAGCCAGAAGACATTATTTTCAACTAGGATTATTCTTCATAGAGAATAGTTGTGAAACTGGCTTTCAAATTAGACCAAATGTTTCATTCACAGATAGATAGCAAGTGTGTGTGTGTGTGTGTGTGTGTGTGTGTGTGTGTGTGTGTGTGTGTGTGTGTGAAAGAGTCCCAATTTTGTGACTTCTAGAAACTGGGTAGTTTGGATTTCCTACCATCTGAACATCTATGGCACTGTTCCTTCTTCTCTGAGTGGCAGACCCACTCCAGGGTACACGTTTTAGACAGCCTGACATCATTGTGCATAGACTCACCACCTCATTAATTACTTGACTTCTATCTGCAGACTTACTTGTCTGGGACACAGATTTCCTAATTATTTAAAATTATTCTAAAATCCTCTACCATTACCATAAGATGCATGCTTCCCAGAGAATACATATGTGTCAGACAACTGAATCAATCAGTTATTATACCCTCCATGTTACAAAGAAAAGTGGGATAGTTAGGGTTCAATGACATACCTATAATTATATAGCTAGAGGTAGTGCCCGTTGTACAATGGAAGGAAATTCAGGAATCAAACTGGGTGCTTGCTTTCCTTTGAAAGAACATTTAGTCCTTTTCTTCATAAAAATATACTTAAAATCAGCGTGTGAGAATTTGCTTGCTTAGAACAAACTGTAAGTAGCAAGCTTCAACTATTTAATAACATAAATCATACCATTAGTTCTGGTGTAAAATGAGAATTGACAGTTTATGAACATGGGCTGGTAACTAACACAAAGCTCTCAAGGAAATCAAATTGGGTAGCTACTTTTTTAAAAAAAAACATTCTTGTGTCCATCCCACCATTATTATTATACCCACTTATTCTATGGCCATGTAAGCTGGACTTAACTCTTGACCCCTCATGTTTAGAAGACTATTCTAAACATAACCTCCATGGACAGATACAAAAGCACATGTAGTATTGAGACAACTATAAATACATTAAGAATACACTCTAAGATTCACACCATCTGGGAGCTGGTTACCATTCTGGATCTAGCACTGGAAATTGTTGCATGATCTTCCAGGGGATATTGGTCAATGATATTTGGAGAAAACAGAGACCACTGATATATAATAAAGACAGTTGTCTCAAGAATGCTGAACACATGGCTGTATGGAAGAGACCAGCAAGTCAAGAAATGCTCATCTGTGCAATAGTGGCAATAAACCAAGCAGAGTAATCAACAGCTTAATGATTGGCTAAGAGATCTTTTCAGTGACTAGGAACCCTTAACTGGAACTGGAATCCATGGAAAATCCTATGGGGACCATGATCTTCAGCTTCTAGAGAAAATTCTTACTACAGAGAACTACAGAGAAGCTACATCTATTGGGAACTAACCAAAATAGAAATGTGTATCTCACTTAACCTATATTGATCTCACTCTCCGAGGGAGATTCTGTTTGTATCTTTCAGAAGGCAGTGAGAGAGCCAAGGACAACTTAATTCCACCAATAAGTCATTGGATGATGGCTGACATCCTGGCAAGAGACAAACCACACCTGGCCTTTACACAGGGCCCAAACAAAACCTATGAGAAAGTGATGAGACAAACAGAAGACCAATCACCACAGCAAGTCTGATAACTTATGAAAAGTCAATGGAGGCAGACCAACAATACCCATTACAACCCAGGGCAAAGATCCAGAAATACTTAAGTCCTCAACAATAAAGCAGAATTAAAACTCATCCACCATGACTCAGGAAACTGAGTGGAACAGGGGTGCAGAAAGATTGTAAGAGCCATGATGGGGGAGAATATCTAGAGACATTTCCCCCCTCAATAACAATGCACAAAGGGGGAAGAAAAAAAAACTGGCTACGTCTGGTGCAGTTCTTACCCCCTAACCTGTGGACAGATCCGGTATGCAGACTGAGGAAGGACCCTAGTGTGTAGGGGGCAGAGAGGAGGGAAATGGGGACACCTTCACAAGATTTGCTCATACAATGCATATACTTTTTCATAATAAAGATATTAAAAAAGATTTCACATCAGATCATGGTTAAATGACTTCTTTTTCTTAGAAAAAATGAAATGTGTGTATACATTGGAAATTATGTAGAGTTTTTAATTAAAACTAGTATAATCCTAGGTAGAAAATCAGCATCTGAAACTGGAATGAACATATTGATGGATCACAAAGCAACACCTCTTCTCTCAGAGACATAGTCTGTGGAATTTCCACACCTCCTACAGAAACAAACAACTTTAACCTGGACCCACACTGGAATCTTACTGTGTAACTGTGTAGAAGTGTGTGGGCACCGTTGCTCTGCTGGATAACCAATACAACACACATGTGGATCCATGGTGAACAGGGATCCCAATTCCTGGCTATGAATAACTTCCCTTGTGATATACTGAATGAGGCATTCAAGGCCTCAGAGGCTGTGTTGTGTAATGGGGCCAGTGCAGGAGTGGACACGAAGATGCTTCATGGTTGGACCCATGTCAACTTGATGCAATCAGACATCAGGGCATCCATGTACAAGTCTTTAGCAAGGTAAAGCGCCTTACCCGGGTCTTCTGCTCCATTTCTAGCATTAATCTTTCGTGTTGCTCAGCTATGGCCAGTGTCGCAGAATGGACTTTCTGATAGATCATTTCTCCTTCTCTTGTTTGAAAGGTGAAGAGTCCTTCCCCCGTGTCACACATTCTGTGAGAACAGAGACAAGAAAAGAGATGTGTCCACATGGGTTCAATTGTGTTCTCTATGTCAAGGATGCCTTTGCCCAGAGTTACCACACACACAAAAAAATCAACTAATAAATGCATTTTTATATGAGGTAGGAGAGGGTACTAAGAGGGGGACATCTATATGCATTTTGATTTTATTTTGGTGTTTCAAGGTAGGGTCTTACACTAGCCCAGGCTGACCTGGAATTCACTATGTAGTCTCAGGGTGGCCTTGAACTCCTGGCAAACCTCCGGAGTGCTGGCATTAAAGGCGTGTGCCACTACACCCGGCTATATGCATTTTGATTTTTGAAGATGGTGCATCCCTGCGATGTACCGCACAGATAATTTAGACCTTTTACAAAGCATGGCTTACCATGAGAGAGTAAGGGTAACATAATTTTCATTATGCAGTCGCATGTTCATGATATAATAGCACCATTACCTCTGAGCTGATAGGACCTTAAATCTGAGACTTCAGAAAAATTAACAATTTTGTACTCATTGGCACCAAAGAGAAGAAAACACGATATGACTTTCATACATTTCTAGCTTCTTAGGTTCTGCATTATATAATTTATGGATTCCCATACATTTGCTGAATTTTTTTAACAAAATGATACTTAAGGAAATGTTGGCATATCCAAGGGAACAATGCACTCTAAGGAAGACTCTTGAATTTGGGAATATTTTAACATGGTTTCTGCCAATTATTAGCTGTGTAAACATAGGTGACTTTTCACCCCCTCCTATATAACCTGTGACACCTCATAAGTAGGACTAAGAAACGATTTTTCCTTAAGTTTATCCAGGTTGAAGAGCTAATACACAGGCTAGTCACAGAGCTGGTGACACATAATTCAGGTATTCCAAAATGTCAGAAATTACAATTTTCATCTTAAAGTGTACACCAAACCATAAGGAGGGTTTAGAACTAATTAAATCTCTACCACAGAGAAATAGCTGGGTTAATTTTACTTTTGTCTGGTACAAAAAATTGTGCTATTTTGATATAGTTTTATGAAAAGATCGCTATGAGGCTATTGCTATGTTTTAGCTCAGATCATGTAATAAAGATATCTGCATTTTCACCAAAAAATTGAAGAGTAAGAATCAGAATCCAAATTCATTACTTAACTTACCTTTTAAGCTGATTTATTTGGGAAAAATGACTCATGAACAAATTGGTAGACAATGCAATTACAAGTCGGTTTTATTCACAAAGGAGAGCTCTAAAAGAAAACTTTGGTATATGTGTGGTGTGTGTGCATATGTGCATGTCTTGTGTGCACATAAGTGGAGGCCAGAAAGGAATGTCAGGTATCTGCCTCTATGGTCCTTGTATTTTGCTTTCTTGAGATGGGTTCTCTCACTGAACCTGTGGCCTGGTTAGTGAGTTTCTGCAATTCTCCTGTCTCTACTATCCCAGGACTGGACTTACATGGCCATGCTCATTTTGATTTTTTAATTTGTGTTGGGTATCAAAACACAGTCCTCTGAGGCTCCATTGCTTATGCAGCAAGTGCTCTTACCCACTGAACCTTCTCACCAGCCCCCCCAAAACTTATTACCATTAACACATATAACCAGCTTTTAAGTATAATTGATTGCCTTTGAAAAAAGACTCACCAATGTCAATAAGATATTGTTACACAAGTATTGAGTTGTTATGGTTTTTAGGCAAAGATTTTCAGGTTAAAATATCAAAGTATTCACGGGGCCAAACTATTTTTCAAGCATTAAAATTATTCTGCTCTTTTCTATCACTCTCTAAGATATTTCCATAGAAAAGAGATGTCTCAAGAGGCTTGCAGCATTGCAGAGGCTGGGACTCTCGTCCCTTTGGGCCCCATCAAGCAAGCACTTAGCCTCAGTGAAAGCTGTCTTAATAAAATTCACACAGCGTGAAATGGAAAGTCTGGGGGGAAAATGAAGAGTTTTCATAAGGTGATGCAAATAAGCTATCATTGCTGATTGGGGCGTAAGGAGAGGCAATAGTCACGGCAGAGCCCTGGCTAGGTCCTGAGAGCACCTTCTCTAAGCTTGACTTTCTGTTCATTGTCATGTGCTGATCAGGTGAAAATTGTTATTTCCTACCCAGTCACTGAGATGTGAAGTTCAAATGCCTGTCCATTTCCACAGATGTGATTCTGCCCAGTGGGGAGAGTCTGAAGGTTTCCAGAGGGCTTTTCCAGCTCTCTGAAATAACCATTGTCCACTTTGTCTCTTGAACAAGTGGCACGCCATTTGAAATGCTAGCATGAAATGCAAGGAAATTTTGAGTAAGACGTGTTACTTCTTCAACCTCCCTACTAAGTGGAGAGGAAGGTGAGAATTCTTCCAAGCAATCAACTCACTTTTTTTCAGGGATTTTGAAGTGAGCATACAGAACCCTTGAGACAATTTTATTTATTAATTTTTTATTTTTATTTATTTATTCTGAGAAAAAGAAATAGAGAGGAGAGAGGAGGGAGAGAGGAGAGAGAGAGAGAGAGAGAGAGAGAGAGAGAGAGAGAGAGAGAGAGAGAGAGAGAGAGAGAGAGAGAGAATGGAAACCCTAGGGCGTCTTGCTACTTAAAACCACACTCCAGATACATGTGCTTTTTGCATCTGACTTTACGTGGATCCTGGGGGATTAAACCTGGTCCTGTAGACTTTACAAGTAAATACCTTTAACCTCTGATCCACCTTCACAACCCACGAAGACAGTTTTACTGAAGAAACTCCCCTATGATTAGGTTCTTTTCTCCATTTAGAATTTAGCTCCGTATGAACTGGTGACTTTGAAACATCAATCTTTCTCCCAAATGACAAGAGGAAGAAGAGAAAAGGTACAACTACTTTTAGGAAAGAAGAATGAAGAACAGATGTGGGATTGCAAATATCAATAAAATACCACTATATTTTTGTATGAAAATGTCATAATGAAACTCATTATTTTGTATGTTCTAGCATTAATTTAAAAAAGCAAAAAAAAAGGGCTGGAGAGATGGCTCAGCGGTTTAGGCACTCGCCTCCAGTGCCTAAGGCCCCGGGTTCAATTCCCCAGGACCCACATAAGCCAGACCCACAAGGTGGTGGCCCTGGTTCTCTCTCTCTCTCTCTCTCTCTCTCTCTCTCTCTCTCTCTCTCTCTCTCTCTCTTTCTCTCCTTGAAAATGATAAATAAAATATTTTTTTTAATATATATTTATTGTCCATAATGAGTTACATTATTTAGTGGGCAAACCATGCGTTGTTATCCCAAATTCCCCAATTCCCCCCCTCCCCATCCCTGATCAGTTGTATATCCTCCTCTGTGGGCTGTCTGTATTAGTCCTTGTGGCAAGGTATCCTGTATATCTTAGTACTCATCCCAGTCTTCCTGGCCC
>PVHP010022988.1:0-27790 GCA_004024765.1 Zapus hudsonius
TGGCAAGGGATCCTGTATATCTTAGTACTCATCCCGGTCTTCCTGGCCCAAGTGTGTTGTTACTGATGGGTGCCATGCCTCCGGACAGTCTCCCCCACCACGGCTCTCACAATCTTTCCGCCCCCTCTTCCGCTCAGTTCCCTGAGTCGTGGTGGGTGAGTAATAAGGCTGCTTTAATGTTGCGAGCTTAGAGGTCCTAACAATACCATTTTTGAACCTACTAAGAAGCAAGGCAAACTCAATAGTGGCAAGCTCTGACTGTGGAGGGGTCAAAAGAGGAGCTTGGCAACCTTGTGTGGGGTCTCACTCCTAAACTCTCACATATTGGGGCTTCTGTGGCCTACTTGACCAACAATTCATTGGGTGATATCTTAACACTAGCACTGTGGTTTTTGATTAATACTCTATGGCTTCTGGGTGAAGCTTTTTTTTAAATGTATGTGTATAGGCATGTGGATTTGTGTATGTGTGTTTGTGTGTATGCAGTTTACATGTGTAGACCATCGGACAACTTCTGGTGTCATTCTGGAGAGATGGCTCAGCAGGCTAAGGACCTGAGTTTAATTCCCCAGTTCTCACATAAAGCCAGATGCACAGTGGTGCATGCATCTGGACTTCATTGCAGTGAGTGGCAGGAAGCCCTGGTGTGCCCATATTCTCATTCTCTCTCTCCCTCCCCTCTCTCAAATAAATAAAAGAATAAAAAGCTATTCATAGTCTTTATTTGTTTAATAAAACTCAATATTCTCATCTAAAACTTTCTTCAACCCCTGCTACAGTTTGGAAATTAGATGGTCCACTAAAGGCTATGTGTTAAAGGCTTGGTCCCTAGGCAGAGCTGGTAGGAGGTCATTGGCATGTCCTTGAAGGTGGCTGTGAGACCCCAGTACACAATCCCTCTGTTTCTTCCCCACTTTCTGGTTCATGAGATGTAAATAATTTGCTCCACCACACACTCTTACCAAATGAAGAAGTCCAATCTTGGACTAGAACCTCTAGAACCAAGAAGAAAGTAAACATTTTCTATATACCCCCTTCCATGCAATAAAAAAATTTTACTTAGGATAAAAATTAAAATGGGTTACTGCAAAGCCCTGTCTCTTCTGACAGAAGACTGAGGAAATAATAATCTATTGTCAATTGTACAATAAAAGCTTCAAAAATTCTTTCTTCAAAATTAAGCTAAAGAATTTTAGAAAAACTCATATACCTTCCATGTGCAAGGACTGATTCTGTAAGGATATGACAAATTTTAAATATGGAAAGAAATTTTTTTATTTGAGAAAGAGGGAGGGAGGGAGAGAGGGAGGGAGGGAGGGAGGGAGGGAGGGAGGGAGAGAGAGAGAGAGAGAGAGAGAGAGAGAGAGAGAGAGAGAGAGAGAGAGAGAGAGAGAGAGAGAGAATGGGCACGCCAGGGTCTCCAGACTGCATGTGCCACTCCGTGCATCTGGCCCTATATGGGTCCTTGGGAATTTAACTCAGGTCCTTCTGCTTTACAGGCAAGTGCCTTAACCACTAAGCAATCTCTCCAGCCCTGGAAAGAAATTTTAATGATTTTCCTAAAGCATTTTTGTTACAGAAATTCAATTAATATTTATTTTCATTTTTAAAAATAAATGTAATTATATAATAGCTGTTACAAGAAGGTCCTTTTCTATAATCTTCTGTAAAATAGTAGTTTACAAAGATACTATGCAAATTACTTGAATATCTAAGCCTGTGTCTAAATGCCAATGAATCCTACTCTCCTTTTTTTAACTTTGATAATTCACTTCTTTCACTGCATTCAGCACTTTCTGTCAACTTCCTACCTAAGCTCCATAAGGTACTTCAGTTGGCAGTTAACCAAACCAAGGCTTCTCCCAGTCAACAACAAGGTAAATATTACCATATTCTGTGCATAAGATATTTTAAATTCTAATCCAAAGAAAATTATATAGGTAAAAAGGGATATTAACTATTGAACCAATTTTTATAGATACCATAACCAGAAAATAACTATGTGTGATGCAAAGACCCTCCATCCTAGATTTTAGTTAAGAAATAAATTACATACAAAGGTAACTCATGCCCTTAGTCCCAGCACTTGGAAGGCAGAGGTAAGAGATGGAATACCAGGGCCTCTAGCAAAGATATTCCAGATGTCCATTCTCATTCCATTATTGTTTTTTTCTCTTTCTCGCCTTACAAATAAATAAAATATTTTTAATAAAAGAAAGACAGCAAACTCCATTATCAATGAGACTCTTGCTCAAATGAAAATGGATAAGGGGGAGTTGGGAGAGATGGCTCAGCAGTTAAGGCACTAACCTGAAAACCTAATGATTCCTCAGTACCCACATAAAGCTAAATGCACAAAGTGATGCATGCATCTGGAGTTCATATGCAGCAGCTAGAGGCCCTGATGAACCTATTCTCTCTCTTTTCCTCTTTCTCTGTTTCTGTTTCTCTTTCACTCTGCTTGCAAATAAATAAATAAATGAGACCAAAAAAAATGGAAGATGGAGCAGGAACCTGATATCTGGCTCAGGTCACCACAGGCAAGTCCCCTTCTTCAACCACGGGCACACAGACATGTGCATCCGCCTCCACACACATACCACATTCCACACATATATATATACTAGCAAGAAAAATAAAGAGGAAGACTTTTAAGATAAGAAGGTTCTGCCCCTCAGGGACAGAAGAGCATGACCAGAAGGGTCACTGGTGCAATACTCTGTAGTTAATGGTCATTCATCTAAGTCTGCCAAGTAAGCATTCCAATAAAAACTTTAAAATAACTAATAGATTTGGCCTGAAAGAATTCAAAGAAAGCTTGAGCAAAACTAAATGTTTCAAGAGACACTAAGAGCTGATATCAAATTATTTTGATTTATATTATATTAAGTGGAACTTACTTTACTGAAATATTTTTGTTGTTAATATTTGAGAATAAAGACTAGTGGGTTAGCTAATTTGTGTGTGGTTATTTTTGTTTGTTTATTTTTCAAGGTAGGGTCTCACTCTAGCCCAGAGGTTGACCTGGAATTCACTATGTAGTCTCAGGGTAGCCTCAAACTCAGGGCAATTCTCCTATCTCTCCCTCCCGAGTGCTGGGATTAAAGATATTCGCCACCACACCCAGCTAATTTGTGTTTTTGAAGTGACCTTGATATGACTTACCCACAATGAAATCAACTTTTCAGTAACACAGATGGTAGACTAGACACTGCCAATGTTTTAGGTTTAGAAAAACAGTTTCATTTTTTTATTTCCCCATGCTGTGTGTATTGCTTTACATATGTCTCTGACAGCCAAAGAATTGTTAACTAATCAGCATGAGATTCATTTTGTTAGTACACAGCTGTGTACTTCAGTCATACAACATCTGCTTCTCAACATATCTTCTGCCTTTTCTTTGTCTACCTCAAAATGGTTTCTAAAAGTTGTCACAGTAAAGTTTATACACTTCCCTCAATATATGAAAGCTGAACATGATCATCATTATATTTATTATTACTAAACACATTATCAGTGGCTTCAGAATAACTGAAAGCCCTCCAGTGAGTCTAAGGATCTAGATATGGCATTAACATCAATTTGTAAAATAATTAAGCTGAGTCAAAGAATGAAATATACTAAAGGTCAAAAAAGTAGATATTATTTTATATATGTATATTTTGAAGACATAAGGAAAAAATAACTGTCATAAAGTACTTCCCTTGGCAATAATGCATAAGAGTTGTTAGACAGCAGGTCAATCTTCAAACTTTTTGAGTAGTTGAATTATACAAGTAATAGCCCACAACCTCAAAAATCCTTTATAACACTATTTCTATGACAAAATTCACTTGAGTATCCAAGTAAGTATTTGAGTAGCATATTCTCTCAATCACTGGCAAATAGCAATAACTCCATAATTTAATTTCCCCTTTCTCTCCAATTAGACAAAAGCCAATAGGATGAGAAGGCAGAAGGAGGTCTAATAATCATGGAAGATTCTGATAATAAGAATCTGGGTGGTAGGAAGCAGAATTACAGAATTTTATTGTTTTTCATTGAGTCTATAAGGGCAACCAGTGAAGTTAAAAATATGAATACTGGGGAAGAAGTGGAGGCCTTAGGAATCCTGTCACCTTTGGGCAGCTGATGCTGAAAGCTGTACATCTTTTTTTAAAAAGAAGGGAACTACCAAGTTATCAGAGGGACTCCAGCAGTATTTCATTAACAGGTTTTGTTATATATTTGGTGGTGGCTGTTTCAGTAGCAGCGGCGGCAGCAGCAATATTTTAAAGAAGACAGGAGACAGCATGAAAAGTCGGCTGCAAAATGTTAGCACAAATATTATATAGGAACATGGTCAACTGGTCAATTTATTCTTAGATTTTTCCTTGATATGGTTTAAAATACTTTAAATAATGCTTTTGTAATTGTTTCAGGTTGTGAATAAGCATACAGTTTAACAGTTTTCAGTGCTGTGTCATCACATAGAAACATCACCACCAGCATCACTAAGACATTTGTCTAACTCTAAATTCCCTAAAGAATGATTGTTGATTTAATCTCAACCACCCTATTCTCCACATTCTTGGACTTGCTCATGAAAGCTCAGATAATGTGAAGAAGACTGATTAGGAGAGCAGTTAAGCTACCACAGCAAATCCATGCAACCAATTTCAGCAGTAAGACGTATGGAAGACTTGTCAAGAAAGTTTTCCCTTCTAATAAAAGATACAGAGACATGGCTGACATACACCATTCCATCTTTCTCACTTTCTCCAAGTGGGCATAACACCTGGAACTTCACAAATAATCTTGTGATGATGAGCAAGAGGAAATTGAAATCTAGCCCACTGAAGACTACCTCCAAACTTTTTATTATGTAAAGCCACTTTAAATCTCATTTTGCTAGTTATTGCTAGCCCGTTATTCTGTTTATAGCTGTATGAATTCTTAACTGATACAACTATCATCTATTCAAGTATTTATTATGTACCAATAATGCACAAAGCCTTCCTCATAAATTACTTCACTTAATTCTCAAATAATCCTATTAAAAACGATTTAAAAAGGAAAAAAAGATTGGTAGATTACTATACCTGACAAATGGAAATTAAATGGAAAACCAGAATTTCAACCAGGATCTGGTATGATGTCTAAATCCATGTTCTTTATATGATAGTGTATCATCAATTAATACATCTATATAATTAAGCAACATAGTAAAAGTGAAATAGTCACAATCTGTGAATCTAGCACTTAATAATTATACAAATGACTTCAGTTTTATGCTATAAGATAGAGCTAATATGCAGTAATATATTATGATCATAGATTCTTAGAAAATCACTGAAGCAATTTAACATATTTAGTTGTGTCTAAAAAAAAACTAAGCATGTTCCCCAGCATGTGGCACTCAAACTGCAGGCTCCTTTGCCATTTCCAACCTAACATTTGAGTGATGAGAGAGATGAAAGATTTCATAGAGCTCAGTGAGGTGCCAACTAATCCAGAACTACAATCTTGGGGCATCAACAGGATGTTATAGCACAGAAAACGAGGAGGTATCATGAAGAGACCTCTGAACCAGCTTGAGAGCGCTGCCACGTGATGAGAACAGGAAGGGGCAACAGCAGAAGGACATGCCAAGTAGAGGGAACAGTATGTATAAAGGCAGGCAAAAAGAGAAAACTGGACATACTTCAGAAACTACAGTGGGAAGTAACAAGAGAAGAACCATAAAAATTAAGACAAGTAACTTATTACAAAAGTCTTTATTTTAAAAAGAATGCACCAGGGATATGGCTCAGTGGTTAAAGGCACTTGCTTGCAAAGCCTACTGGCCAGGTTCAATTCCCCAGCACCCACAAAGAACCAGATGACAAATGTACACATCTTGAGTTTGTGCGCAGCAACAAGAGGGGACACACACACACACACACATTCTCTCTCTTTCAAAGAGAGAGGGGAAGAGAGAATGTGAATGGTCATGAAACTACAATCCAGATATTAAGAGGGGAGGGAAACAAAGGGTAATGGAATACATGTGACATAAAAGCATAAGGGAAGATCATTTGCAAGGGAGGAAGGGAGACAGTGGAGGTGGAGAGATGGGACATGAGGGAGGATAGTGGAGGAGGTAGGTGAATGAGAACAGAGTATAAGAACATGGGAGTGTGAAAATTCCATGATTAAACCCATTACTTTATATACTAACATTTAAAAATGAAGTACTGCTAGTGAGAGCCAAAGGCTACACTGGAAAAGAATTTTAGTCTCTTAGCTTCTGAACTATTTATCAATAGTGGTTCTTTAAAATACAAGTAGGAAGAAGATTAATTCTATATGCTCTTGGGACTGAAAGTAATTGTACAGTTCAAAATTTTAATATATTATTCAATACATACAAAGGTAGTTGGAAAAATATTTGTGCTAGTGGAAAACATATTTAATAAATAAGTGAATAAAAGCATTAAATAGCCCTTATTTATGTTGTCTTCTTTCCTTCTTGATTATGAAGGAGGAAAAAGATTAAAAACCATGAATTAATCACTAGCTAATGGGCCAGGCAAGAAAGAAAAAGGAGGAGGAAAGCAAAGGTTTAGAAAAATTGAGATGTTTACAGGCAGGGGAGATGGCTCAGTGGTATATTTATGGGCAGGGGAGATGGCTCAGTGGTTAAAGGCACTTGTTTGCAAGCCTGCTGGCCTGGGCTCAAGTCTGAGGTACCCATGTAAACCCAGACATACAAAGAGGCACATACATCTGGAGTTCATTTGTCTCTCTGTATCTCTTTTCCTTAATAATTAAAATTTTTAATTAAAAAATTAAGATGCTTCACTAAGTCAGAAATGACTGGAATTATAAGGTTTAAAAGTAATATGTAAAAAAAGTAATATGTACTTGCTTTATTTCCAACTTCATTGTTATTAAATATCAATAGATAAGGATGAGTTTGGTTCCATGCTTCCTGTAAAGGAAAGATGAAAGGAAGTAATTTAAATAATAGTAATATTAAACAACAGTATGTAAAAACTGTGATAAGAATGAGAGTGAAGACAAGAAATAAAGGGATATAATTTTTTTTTTCTTCCCGGAAGCCATCAGTACCCAGGCTGGGATACTTTTGAGGCCTTGAAAACACCAGAGGCTATTGACATTGCTTTATGTTCCCCAAAGAATTAGAGGTAAGACCTACTGCTGATGGATGCCACATGCTTCCATTGCTGGACACTGAGCTGGAAGCGTCCTCCATGCTAGAAAGTGCTGTACAGGCTTTTGGAAAAGTCATCAACAGACTTAACCAGCAGTGGTCCCTGTGAGCTACACATCTGACCAGCAAGGCAAACATTAGAACAGTGGCGTGATTGTTTCAAAGTAACCAACTGCAGATGGGATTTAAGGCCTGTTTTACAGGAGAAAATTCATGCGTGTACTGATAACTGCTCTTCTAAATATATTTCTACCCATAGATCAGTGCTGCTCTCACCTTTGGTCAGAGAATCTGCTTTTTGCAGTGGGCAGTGACTACTGGGGAGACTCAAAACCAAAGTAGAGAAAGAAGTAGCTCAATGCTAAATGGAACATCTCTGGCATGCTGCATGGAGCATAGTGGAAGAGGTGGCAGGAAGAATGTAAGAGACAAAGGATAGAGAGGAGTGCTTTGAAGTGCTGTCTTCCAGACACATGACAATAGAGTGACTATTGCTGCCTGAACAATATCGGGCCCATTCACATCCCATCATGGTTAGTGGAGGAGAGGGAAACAAAACATCAAAGTAGAAGAGAACCTAGTTGGAAAGAAGCGGTTCAGTAGAAATAGGATGACAAGGGGGGGGGATAAGAGACGGCAACAGGGGGGCTTATAATCAAAATGCACTGTATACAGGTAGGAAAATTGTCAAAAAATTCTAAAACTTTTTCTGAGATTGTCACTTTCGATTATTTCATTTTAAAACAGCCTTAAAATATCTGGCGCAATATTCATTTTATTATTTTTATTATGTATATGCAAGAGAGACAGAGAAGAGATGAGAGAGAGACAGAGAGGGAAGGAGGGAGGGAAGGAAGGAGGGAGGGAGGGAGGGAGGGAGAGAGGGAGGGAGGGAGAAATATGGCTGCCAGGGCCTCTAGCTGCTGCAAACAAACTCCAGATGCATGTACCACTTGTGCATCTGGCTTTATGTGGGTACTGGAGTATCAAACCCAGGGCGTTAGGCTTTGCAGGCAAGTGCCATAACCACTGGGCAATCTCTCCAGCCCCATTTTATTCTAATATTACATATTGTTTATTAATGTCACATTCAAACATAAAGATATTTAACTCACTGATATATATCTTTAGAAAAGTTGAATGTTTTAGGAGAAAAATGGGCCCTATGCACATATAGGTCCTCTTCTTTACATACAGACACACATACACTGAGATTAGGAAATGAATCTAATTCATCTAGTCAACATAAATGAACACAGCATACAAAATTATTGCCTTTCAAAGGATGGTTCTGAATCTAGGAACTCCTGTGGTGTATAATGAAAATGCACCATTTAATAACTTTCTTTTACAAATCAGAGCTTTTAAGAATGATCATTATACAGCCATAATTCCATTTCCCAAAGAGCTTCAACCATAGGGGGAAAAATTAATTCATTCATTTTAGTTTTTTCAAGGCAGGGTCTCACTCTAGCACAGGCTGACCTGGAACTCACTGCTATCCTCTACCTCAGCCTCCTGATTAAAGGTGTGCTACACCACCATACCTGGCTTCTCTTTTTTTAAAGAAGCACTAAAAGAGGGAAAAAAACAGAAGTTAGCATCCCTATTACTATTAGCACTACCTAGAGGTTAAATAATACATTTTTAAGTAAATGAAAAAATATTAACCTCCACAAATGACCTGGCTTCTGATTTTGTTTTGTTTTAAATATTTTATTTATTCATGAGAGAGAGAGAGAGAGAGAGAGAGAGAGAGAGAGAGAGAGAGAGAGAGAGAGCAAGCACACACCAGGGCCACCACCTGTGGGTCCTGGGGAATTGAACCTGGGGCTTTAGGCACTGGAGGCAAGTGCCTTAACCGCTGAGCCATCTCTCCAGCCCTGTTTTGTTGTTTTTAAAGCAGCATTTCACTCTAGCTGAGGCTAGTTTCTAACTCATAGTAATCTCAGCTGAGATTAAAGGTGTGAGCCACCACACCAGGCTTTAGCTTTTGTTTCTGACTACTTTAAAACTCTGTTATCTACAATCTTAGTTTTGTTTAAATGAAAGCACTGAACAAAAGTCACTTGGGCTTATTAGTATGTGACTTGCTTCATCATTCATATAAAATAGCTGGCCATTAAAAATCTATTTTTCCCTTCCTAATACATTATATCTTTATTTGGTCTTCCATACATAAAAAATAAAATATAGAAAGCAATCATATGATTTCACTTATATAAGAAAATATTTCTTACATAACACACTGGAGCTACAAAGAGGTTAATAAAAAATGATCAATATTCAGCTCTTTTCTGTTATTACCCTGTAAGTTTCCGATTTTGTAACCAAAATAGTTTATTCTAAAAAACATAACAGTTATTAAATATTTTGTAGTTCATCTGACATAATTTTTTCACATGCTGAACATAATATTGGTATACATGCTTTTCAATAATTATCTAATTATTTCCAAACAACTAATTCTCACAAGCTCAATGCCACAAGTATGAGTGTTAACGATTTAGGGTCATAACAGCATGCTATAGTGGCTCCGAAATCTTTCCAAGCCAACATCTTTAACTGCTGATCCATCTCTCCAGACCTTAAAAAATCTTTCATTTCTGAAAGAGCTACAGTCTCATGCTTTCAACCAAAAATACCAGAATCTCACTTCCTACATTTTACAGAATTGTCAAATAGAATACTAGAAAAGGCTAGAAATTTACAGAGGTTTCCTTTGTTCTCTCTCCATTTGACAAATGTTTACAGTCTCACCTTCTGAAATTTTCAAATCTAAAAGATTTTAGTATAATCTTAAAGTATAATCTTAAGTATAATCATACCAACCAAGTTGAATTCTTTTTTGTATAATACTAGACCACCTTTCACATACAATAAACAATGTATAGTAAGCACTCAAAAAACATTAAATGAATAGTTAAGCCAAGAACAAATAAAAATTAAACAATTTGACCAGTTGATAACTAATTCTTTTAAAAATATTTTTATTTATTTATTTGAGAGGCAGACAAGAGTGGGCACATCAGAGCCTCCTGCCACTAAAAACAAACTGCAGACACATGTGCCATTTTGTGCTTTACATGGGTACTGGAGAATCAAACCCATACTGTCAGACTTCACAAGCAAGGATCTATAACTGCTTAGCTATCTCTCCAGCCCTAATTATAGTTCTTTAAAAGTAATGTCACTTCCCTAAGATTCCTTCAGCTTCAAGGCATCTATTTATAAAATTCAAATGTATATTTTCAAAATGCTTTAAGAAGACTAGAAATTATGAAAGGTAATCCCAAATTGGCACATTAATATTTTTAAGAGTAAAACAGAGAGGGAAGAGAAAATACTATGGTCCTTATGAAAACAAGGTCATCATACTTATGGTGCTGAGGGTCAAGAATTTATTTAGCCATTAAAAAGTCAGTCAAGAATCATCATTCTGGGCTGGTGTGGTGATGCAAGCCTTTAATCCCAGAACTCTGGAGGCAGAGGTAAGAGGATCAATCTGAGTTTAAGGCCACCCTGAGATTATAAAGTGAATTCAACGCCATCCTGAGCTAGAGTGAGACCCTACCTGGAAAAACAAAAAATAATAATAATAATAATAATAATCATTTTGGGTTAAGAGTCAATGAAATAAAATGTCAAAAGGGCTATTGGCAGGAACAAATACTTATTAAAGTACTCACTATGTATTTGATGTATTTGGCACTGTACTAAAAACTAAAATCTAATTTCTCCTGAGGAAAAAGAATTTAGAACTCCAACTCAAAATTCTAAAATATGTTAACATACTGTCCTTGGAAACAGAGACAAGTCAAGAAAAGTAAATAATTAAGAAAAAAGTAAATTACTAAAACAATATTATAATTTCATCATAAAGACTTGGTATGCCTAGCTGGGTGTGATGGTGCATATTTTTAATACCAGCACTCAGGAGAATGAATCATCATGAGTTCAAGGCCAGCCTTGAACTTTCAATAAGCAAACAGAAAGATAAAAATTTTGCAAGTATAGTTTAATTAGGTATAGTGGCTGGCTCACACCTCTAATTTCAGTACTCTGAGGCAAAAGGAATGCCACGAGTTAAAAACAGGACATTAAAAAAAAAATAAAACACTCATGGATAAAAATATGGTTTGGGCCAAAGCGAATAAACAAAACTTAATGAACTAATTTTCTTTAAAAGTAGTATTTAAAAATACTGTCATATAGTTCCATGAATGTATAGACCTTCCTTACTGTTTTACTTACTTTAGCACTCAGTACAGTACCTGACACACAGTAGGCATCACATAGGGAACATTTGTTGAACAGAAATAAATAAGAACTGTGACTTGAAGCCTGGCCTTCGACGCCTTACCAAGGAGACAAGTTAGTACTTGCAATTCAGCATTAACCAATGCTACTTGTCATGCAGTATGTTATAAAGCAAAGGCAGGCAAAAAATAGGGAGACTCAGAAAATGCCTTCAAGAAATAAACAAGAGTTCAAGGAGAGTTGCATTGATCAAGCAACAAGGAAAAAAGTTATATTTTTAAGACTTATTTCTCCATTCAGTACTTATGGGAAGTACAGGGAAGTGAGAATTAGGGAAGTCCTCAGGTTGCTGCAACTGAGAACGTACAGGTGAATTAAGGGGAAAACTGAAACCTAAGAACTTATTGCTATCACTGAAATGTCCGCTCTAATGGCAAGAACTTTTTCATCTGTTTCCTACTACTTATGGTAGACCACAAAAATGGCCACAATTTATCTTCCTCTCATATTTGCAGCTCTTAAAATATAATTATGCAGCGCTTCCCACTAAAAACTGAAGTCCTATTAATTCCTTGAGTTTAGGTGAACTTGTGATTTGCATTGGCCAGAACACAGCAGAAGCAACGCTGTGCCTGTTCCAGGTCTTTCGTGTTTCCTCTCTCAGAACCCTTCTGCTGCCAATGTGAAGGCCTCCCCTAGACCCACAACCCAGTCAACTCTCACTGTCTTGACCAGACATTAGCAAACTTTTCTGTAAAGGGCCAGAAAGCAAAACTTGAGGCTTTGATAAGTGGTTTTTATTATATACCTTCTTTGTTTTTAATTTTAACTCTTCAAAATAAATGTAGCATCCTTAGCTTAAGGATCATAAAGTATAGTAATGGCACAGACTGCTGACCCTGCATGACATGACTAAGTAAGCTCCATAAACACACTGTCTTCCCATAAATGCCACGGCAAATTGTCGAATCCAGAGGATCACGAGCTAAGTAAGTGCTTGTTTTGTTTGCCACTGTATTTCACAGTGGTGAGTTCAGCCACTTTTTGGCACACCTTTTTGCTGCTGTTTGCAGTGATGTGGTGAAGGTCATGTCCATCCTCTGCTCATACTGTCATTTTCCCCGCCATCATGGAGCTTCCCCTTGAGTCTATAAGCCAAAATAAACCCATTTCTTCCACAAGCTGTTTTTAAAAATATCTTTATTATGAATAAGTAGATACACTGTATGAGCCAATATTGTGAAGGTGCCCCCATTTCCCTCTTCTCTGTCCCCTACCCACTGGGGTCCCTCCTCAGTGTGCATATTGGATCCATAGGATAGGGGGGTTATGAACTGCACCAAAGGTTGCCAGGTTTTTTTCTTCCCAGTTTTTTTTCCCCCCTTTGTGCATTGTTGCTGGAGGGGGGCAATGTCTCTGGATATTCTCTCTCACCATGGCTCTTATATTCTTTTCACCTCCTCTTCCGCTCAGTTCCGAGTCATGGTGGGTGAGTTTTAAGTCTGCTATATTGTTGAGATCTTAAGTGTTTTTGGACTTCTGCTTTGGGTAAATGTTGGGTATCATTGGTAAGCTGCTTTTTGTCATTTTTGCACAGCAAGGAGTAAACTACAACAGTTATGATACCAGAAAGTGGGATTGGCCATTCCTGCTAGAACTCTAATTATTTGGCTTTTTGCAAATGATATTCAGGAGGAATGTGGGAAGATTTGAAACCTTAGCCTAAGAGACGCTTTGCAGTTCTATAAGTACAGCTTGATGAACTATACTGGTCAGAGTTGAAAGGCCTGAATGCAATAAGAACTATATAGACTATGAGGGTTGGCTTATGAGGGTGAGAAAGAATTTTGCTGGGACTGTGCCAGAAGCAATTTTATGTGTTCTGCCTGCCCTCAAAAGCCTAAAAGAGGAAAAACACATTAACCAAAACTAGAGATGGTACAAACATGTTCAAAGCCTAAGAAAGCACCAAAACCCATAAAGCCTCCAATATGGCAGGCATGATATCAAACCTCACAGTTATAACATTAAATATAAATGGTCTTAACTCACCCATCAAGAGACACAAGAGTAAACTGTACAAATCAGAAAAATGGACCCTTCCATCTGCTATCTTCAAATAACCCACCACATCACTAAGGATAGACACCTCCTCAGGGTGAAAGGATGGAAAATGATTTTCCAAGCAAATTGAAACAAGAAACAAGCAGGTGCAGCTATATTAATAGCTGACAAAATAGACTTCAAACCAAAAGTAATCAAAAAGGACAAAGAAGGCCACTTTTTACTCATCAAGGAAACAATATACCAGGAGGACACCATAATCATAAATCTATAATTAAAAAGTTATCATGTGTGAGTAATACTGTTGAGTAATTTGAACCTTTACATATGCTTGTGGTAATATAATATAGTCTAGCCACTTTAATAGTTGGGTACTTTCTCTTAAGAAAAAACTAAACATAAATTTACCACAGGACCTAATAAACTTACTGTTAGGTACCTATCCAAAAGAAATGAAAACATGTCCACAAAAAGATGTATACACAATGTTTGGCATAACTCGTGCTACCCAAAAACTGGAAACATTGCTAATGCCCATTAACTGATGAATGGTATATCCAAATAACAGGAACTATTCAGCAATACATGCCATAGCACAGATCAAAAAATAATATGCTCAGTGAAGAAGCTGGACAGAATACATATTTTATGGTTCTACTCATATTAAATATTCATAGTAAGAAACTATATAGAGACAAAAAAGATTAGTGGTTGCCTGGAACTAATGGTAATAATGAGGAGTGACTATAAATAGTAAAAGGTTTCTTTTCAGGGGAAAAAACACTATAAATTAGAATGTGTCGATTACTATACAACTCCATAAACATACTAAAATTCATTGACTTGTACAATTAAAACTGGTGAACATTATTTTATGTAAATCAAGCATTAATAAAGCTGGGAAGAAAAAAGAATCAGTAGGTTTGCTAAATGATCATTTGCAAAAAAACAGAATTAGTAGAACTTTAAGAAAATATTTAGATTTTTAGCTTCAACAACTAGGTAGATAGGATTATTATTTACTGAAAAGGCAATATAGAAAGAAGTATAGTAGAAGTATATTGTAAGATGGAAAATTAACTTAGTTTTAAGGCAAACTAACATTACAAATTAACATTAAGGGCACACAGCTGATAATGCCCAAGAGAGTACTAAGAAAAACAAATTTATAATTAACTCAATAAATGTGTGCTGACTGACCAGTGTACCAGGAATCATATATGGCCCTAGAAATGTATAGTAAAGTAGAAAGATCCAGTATCTGGATTTCTTGAAGTCATATTCAGTCCAAATAAAAACCTAAATATGACATCTTGGAGATGTATGCATGTGTGCATGCATGCATGCATGTACATACACATATACATATATACTCAACTGCAATGTGTGCACATATACACATACATATATATTGAGAAAGTTCAAAACAGATGATCATTTGTTTATTGCCATGAATGAATTCATGACGATAGATGGTGACTATATAATGAGGGAAAAGGGTCAAGGATTTTGACACAAACATATGACTCTAGACAGAGTAACTTGAGCCATGAAGAAGAAAAACCAACCATTTATAAGGAATAAATATAGTTCAGGAAGAAAAGAGTTCAATAAAGAGGAAGAGCTGGGGCTGATGGTAAAGGCCTATAAATCCCAGCTACTTGGGAGGCTAAAGCAAGAGGATGTCAAGTTCAAAATCTGTTTGGAGTATAGTGAGTCTAGGCCATCACTGGCAACTTAATGAGACCCTGCCTTAAAATGGGAAGTGAAAAGAGGGCTGGTATACAGCTCTGTAGTAGAACATTTACCTACCATGGGTTTAATCCCCAGTCAAGCAAAGAAAGGAATGGGAAGGGTAATTTGGTTTTTATTTTTAAATGCAGGAGTCAATAAAGAGCTCTGAAGAGAAAAATAGACTGATTTAACAATATTTTTTTAAATATTTACTCATATATTTGAGAGGAAGAAGAGAAGGATAGAGAAAGAGAGAAGTGAGTGCTCCAGGGCCTCCTGCCTCTGTAAAAGAACCTCAGACATGTGTCACTTTGTGTCTGTGACTTTACATGGGTACTGGGGAATTGAACTCGGGACATCAGGCTTTGCAGACAAGAACCTTTAACTATTAAGCCCTCAGCCCTGATTTAATATTTTAAAAGAGTCACTCAAGGTGCTATTACAAAAGATTAAAGACAAAGAGGCAAAAAGTGGGAAGCCAGTTAGGAGGCTTCTACAGTAAAATGATCAACAATAATTTGCCATAATAGCAGAGTTGAGTGGTAAGATTCTAAGTAAATTGCAAGGGTAGAGACAACAGGATTCCCTGATGGACTGTATGTAACAAATACAATTGTAATAAACCTATTAGGGCTGAAATGTCTATTAAGTGAATATGTCAAATCATCATCTAGATAGAAGAATGCACCATTTCTGGAGAGAGACATAGCCACCAAGCAGCTAAGAAGAGAGGAACAGGAGCAATAAGTATACAGGATGAAAACCTTATCACTAAAGCCAAAAGAAGAAAGTATTATCTGAGATGCAAGAGCATTCTACTACACCTGTAGTTCTCAACCAGGGTCATTCTGTCCCTTCAACAAGATTTTGGCAATTTTTGACTAATTTAGCACTTCTGAGGATCAGTAATAGAGGAGGTAGGGTGCCAGAGGCACTTACTCCAGGCCACCCGCAGAAAGCTGCTAAAGCTCACTAGCTGCTGAGCTTCTCCACCTGCCCCTACTCATTTGCAGGCTGAAGCCCAAACAAGAGAAGGAAAGCATTCCAGGACAGGGGAGAAAAGCCCTTCCTCTTCAACCCCTCCAACACCCTTCTATGGCAAAACCTAACAGTGTGGCAGTGAGCAAAGGAGGAATGTTTCAGAATACACACAACTCCAGAATCACAAGCCACAGCAAGGGAGGCTGGATTTAGAGCTGAGAGACAATAAACTGTTAACTTGTACCTGCTCTCATTTGATTTCTTGAAAGATTTAAAGTGGTCACAGCTTTAAAAAAAATCATACTCAAAAAAGTCATGTCCTAGAAAACTACAATTATTAAATTAGACTCAAATTTTTTACTCAACCTCTACATGATTAAATGCCTATGGTTATGCAGTTCTGAGAATGTTAAAGCTCATCTTTTTAAAGTTAAGACTTAATTTCAACCATTACACAAAATTCTAACCTTTACACAAAGGTAAATCTGGCCAAATAACACAAGTATTAATTTTCCTTTTCTAAATAGCTTATCAACTACATGTTTGCACTTTATATTATAGATTTTCTTAGATAAGATTGTATTACTTTTTAAATTAGTTGTATTTAAATTTTTGAAATATAACTGGTCACTAACTATCACTGCATGAGATTAATGCTGTACAGCCTCTTACATAACAGGATTTTGAATTCTGTTCAGCAGCATACATTAGAAGGAAGCCATTTCTACAAGGTAAATCCTGAAGTTTAAGGTTATTTCCTAAAAGCTATGGATTTAGAAAGAATAAACCAAATGCTAATCCTTTCAGATGTCATGAACTATACTAGCAAATGCAGTGTTCTACTTAATGACTCAGGAATACAGCTCTAAATGAAGACAAACACATAAAATCTCCAGGAAAGAAAGGCTCTCAGTCAGAGCAGCAGATCTGTTCATGGTTGCTTCCTGGGACCAATGCCTACCCGGAGGTAGAGCTCACAAGCTCCCTGGAGTGTCAACTGATTGGCTCCACACCATATCTCTGCATTGAAAAATCCCAAGTGGAAATAATGCTTATCCTCACTAAATATAAAACACACCCATTATGGGTCATGGAGACGAGAACTGTTTTCACTTTTAAAGTTAGCATACAAAGTAATGGGCTTCATGATGGCATTTTTATACATGTGTCATTATACTTTATTCTAATTCTTCCTCTTCCTCCAGTAACACCCCATGTCCCCTTGTCCCAGTCTGACTGGTTCCCTTCCTTCCCTGGATAGAGAATTTCAAATGCCTAACAATAGTAGTCATGTAAACTAATATAAACTCATCTTACTGCTTAATTCTGTATATTTATGGTTATCCTATGGATTGAATTTTATTCTAACTTCTGTTTTTAAAAAAATTTTCCCCATCGGGAGAAGGGGAATGGGGGTACCATGACAAGTCTTACTCATACAATGTATCTAATTATTTACAATAAATAAGTTTTAAAAAATTTTCTCTATCTTATCTTTTGTTTGTTTTTCAAGGCAGGGTCACTCTTGCCCAGGCTAACCTATACCTCACTCTATAGCCTCAGGCTGGCCTCAAATTCACAAAAATCCTCCTACCTCAATCTAACATGTGTACCATCACACCCAGCTTCCATCTAACTTTGATAAGACGTATTTTTCTAGGAGCTTGTCCAGTTTATCTAAAATTTTCAATTCTGGGGTATAACCATGCTCATGGAATTCTCCTATTTCTTTTATATCTGTAAGACCATATGTCTCATTCTTCCTTTCCAATATAGTTTTAGTAGTGTTTTCTCTTATTAGGAATTTACCAATTTAATGTTCTATTTAAAAAAACTTAGGACTTGCTAGATTTAGCTCATTAATACATTCTTATCCTAAGGTCGTAAACACATGCCCTTATACTGAAAAATCGAGATTGCTTTCATGCACATTTAAGAAAAGAGGCAGTTTAACATATTTGCCCCTTTAAGCCACATACTTAGCAAGTTAATGTTCAGCCTTTATTCTGTTTTAGCATTTTCCCTTAATGTTATAAATACTTGTCAGATCACTGCTTTAGCTGCATTTTATAACCTTTGATTTATTGTAGCTTCATTATTCAGCTATAGAACTTTAAAATTTTCCATTATGATTTCATTAACCAACAAGTAAAACTTTTCCTCTAATATTTATGTTATATTGGTGTAAAAAGTACTGTTTTATAATTTCACTATCTTTCAGATAATGTGTTGGGACCCAGCCTGGCTGAATGTCTGTGGGATAAGTTTTAGAGTATAATGTGAAGCCAGACCAGGTGGCTTACACCTTTGGTCCAAGGGAGAGCATGGTAACACATGCCTTTGATCCGAGCAGCCTTTGTCTCCAGGAGGCACAGGTGATAGAAGTGAATGCTAATAAGCTTTGTTCCTGCTTGCTGAGCTTCCTTTTGAGAGAGATAAGGCTATACAATGCAACCTTGGGTTATATAAAGTTTGGATGCTGGAATAAAGATTTGAGATGTGCCCTGACATGTCTCCCAGCCACGTGATTTGAGATGTGCCCTGACATGTCTCCCAGCCACGTGTGTCTGTTCTGGCTGTCGCTTTCACCTCTCCCCAATGGAGCCCATCTCCTGCTGGCCAGCGAGACTTGGGCTACCCACAGGGGGCCAGGGGTCCATGACCTTTTACCCAACAATAATGTATATAATTATTATGGAAATTTTAATACTATTATGGTCTTAAGCAGGAACAGCAAACTTAAACCTACAGGCCAAATCTGGACAGATACTTGTAAATAAAATTGTACTGAAATATAGCCACACTCGTGTTTATCTGTTGTCTGTGAATATGCTCATACCACATAAACTAGGCAGAATAGATAGAACAAAGACCATCAGACCCACAAAGCCAAAAAAAAATGCTACATTTACTTCTTGGTCCTTAAAATTTGCAGATACCTAAACTAAAGCTTGGTCAATTTCACAATTGCTCAAAATGTACTTGAAAAATGCTGAACTCCCAGTGGTTAGGAGCAGGGTTCTACATACAGTCACAAAATCAAATTTGTTAATTGTGGTGGTCTTATATATCCTTGCTTCTGTCAATTAAATCTAAGAAATAATGAGAGGTACACTAAAATTTCCTGCTGTAATAATGGATTTGTTCATATTTTTTCAGACTTTTTGTCAAATTATCACTATTTTCTTTTAAGTTTGAAGTTAATTAGGTTCATACAAACTTAGGATTATAGCTTCCTCAATAAAATTGAAACTGTAATTAAAACCCTCCTCCACAAAGAAAAGCCCTGGACAAGATAGATTCACTATAGAATTCTATCAAACTTTAAGAATACTCCAATACCAACTCTTCTCAAGGTATTCCATAATATAGTAAGGAAAGGAGCACTTCCAAATTCATTCTAGGAGGCCAGCAATACCCTGATACCTAAAGATACAGATATAACCAAAAAAGAAAACTATAGCTCAATTTCCCTGAGAAGCATAAATGCAAAGTTCCTCAACAAGTTTCTCGCAAACCAAGTTCAAGAACACATTAAGAAGATTATCCATCCTCCAAGTGGGATGCACTCAGGGGATGAAAAGGTTGACTCAGCATAAATAAATCAATAAATGCAATGACCTAAACAGAGTGGGGGAGGCCATGAGCCTTAGGGGTATAACACCTGTTGTTGTCTGGCTTAATGCATATATTATGCCCACCAATCTTGCCTTACATGCACTTTTTAAAAATAAGCATACCCAAATAATACTACTACTCTCACTCTTGTCTAGAGAAGCTTCTCTTTTTCAGATGTCAGTGACTATTGGGATAATGTAAAAGACACCATAGCGCTGAGAAAAAATGACAGTGGAGTGTTCAGCACTGGGACTTCTCTAGCATACTTCCCAAAGCTTAGGGTCTATTGCAGAAGAGGTGGTGGAAAGATTGTAAGAGCCAAAGGAAGGGTAGGACTGCTTACAATGCAAACTTCCAGACACAAAAGTGCCTTGATGTTCATGAATTCATAGGTCCCTGATAATACCTACACATAATGGGAGGAAAAGATGATGACACTGAAACAAAAGAGAGACTAATTGAAAGGGTGAAGAAATATGGGAGAGGATGGGAGGGGGAGGGAATCATAATGGTTTATGGTCTATAATTATGGAAACTATCAATAAAAAGTAAAAAAAAAACCCTAAATATAGAATCCTATGACCATCTTAATCAATGCAGAAAAGACATTCATTTGACAAAGTCCAATATGCCTTCATGATAAAAGTCATAAGAAAGTTGGAAAAGATGGAACATACTTCCTCAAAATAATAAAGACAATATATGACAAACCCACAGCCCATTTCCTCTAAAAATAGGAACAAGACAAGGATGTTCACACTCACCACTGCCGTGCTTCAGCTCTAGCTAGAGCAATAAGACATGAAAATAAAAAAGGAAAATAAGGAAGAAGTCAAACTATCCCTATTTGCAGATGACATGATTCCATACTTAAAAAGAACCAATAGAAATTATGAAAGAAACCTCCTAGAGTTAATAATTTCAGCAAAGTTGCAGTACTGAAAATGAAATTATGAAAATATCAAGAAATTATTAGGAAAGAATCTTATTAAGTGAAATGACTCACACTTAGACCAAAACTGCATGTTCTCTCTGATATGCAGGTCTTAACATACAATATCTGCAGGGGGCAAATGAAAGTCAAACCTATATAGAGCCATAATTAAAAGTGAATACAAAGAGATGGGCTGAAAGAGGGAAGAGGGAACGGCAAAAGTACACATGTAACACAGGGAAGAGGAGAATAGAGGGCAAGAGGAAGAGGGAGGATAAGAGGAATAGACTAGATTTTTCTGAAAATACCAGAATAAATGATAACTAAATCTCTGTATGCCAACAAAAAAATAAAATTTAAAAAAGAGCCAGGCAAGATAGCACACACCTTTAATCACGGCATTTGGGAGGCAGAGGTAGGAGGATTACTGTGAGTTCCAGGTCAACCTGGGCTACAGTGATACGCCTATCTTGAAGAAACAATTTTAAAAAAGAATTATAGCTACCTAATGAAATTAATATTTTCTAATTACACAGTTCACCCCTCAGAGGCTAATGTTTTGCCACATTTGGTTTGATAGTATGTGTTTCACTTTCCACCTCTTGCGGTCCTCATCCTTAGGTGCTCTCTCATAAATAAGCACTTTATTTGCCTCGTCAGGAGACTTGTGTCACTGAACTTAGAATAGCCTATTAATGTATATTATGCCTGCTATTTGTTTTCACCATTTTATATTAGGCTATTTTTCCTGTATTTTTTTCTTTTTCTCTCTTGCATTTTTTTTATATTGAGAAGTCTTTTCTCTTTCACATTTTTCCTGGCTTCATGCAGGAGATACTCAATGTTGCCATCCTTACACTGTTAAACTTTACATTTTAACATTCTTCATTGTAATACTATTTTTGCCTCTTTCCAAATAACCAATATATGTTTATATTTACTAACATATATAACCACTTTATTTAGATATGTTCCTTCTTATCTCAAACCTTCCTTGCAAGATCAAAAGTAAATCCTGGACTCCGCCCACTGCCCCAGGCCAGGTAAGCAAGCTCCAGCTTTGCTTCTGACCAGCTTGAGCCACTGGGACTCTGCCCATCAACCCCTTGACCCCAGGTAAGGCCAGGTGAGAGAGCTGCACCTTGGCTCCCCACCCTCCACTGGCCAGGCCAGGCCAGTGTATCCTGGGACCTTACCCACTGGTCCAGACTTCTGAAGTGCCCAGTCCCCAGTCTGCTCCTGTTGCCGAAGGTTCAAGCACTCCCCTACACTGCCTGGCACCAAAGGAACCAAGCACGTGCCATACCTCACCAGTCCTCGCCACAAACATGTGCATGGGCCCCACCCCTGCTGAGGGCCCATGAAAAATCAATCTCTCATCTGGAAATGGGCAGATCACAACACAGAAAGAACACACAAGCAGAGTGCCCCACACCAAGTTCACCTATCCTTACTTTGGAAGTCCCCAATTGTTGGACACTGCTTGTTGGTATTGCTAAATGGGACACAGAGGACAAAGGGTTAAGAGGGTGTTGGGAGAATGAGGTCTGAAACCCCAGCAAATTCAGTAGGCATTTCCCTATCTCCACCCTCAACCCTAAAACTCCTGACCCCCTAAGCAAGCCACAGGAACCCAGCGTTCTCACCTCAGCATGACTGGCAATGGGTGTTAGACCCAAGTGACAAATTTCTCTATAACCATCCCCATCAGACCCATGGGTAGAATCACATATTTCCCGCTGCTCAGGCCCCCCAATTATACAAATTAGGTATTCACAGGTTGTCTGCACTCACCTATCCCCTTGCAGAATGCCCACTTACCTCCCTACCTGACCAATCCCTTTGAACTCCCCTGATCCTCATCCTCCTGGCTTTTCTCTATAAATGTAAGCTCTCCCCATTCAATAAATGACACATGGATACACGATACACATCTGCTTGCCTCTGTGTCCCGAGAGCATCCTCTCGTACTTCGCAGGCCATACCCTGCGTCCACCCCCAGCTCTGTGGAACCGCCCTGAGACAGCAGAGCAGCAGCCCGCGGCTGCAGCTTCTAACCAGCTTCTCTGGCGGCTGACGCTGCCACTCGGGGGAGAAACGACACCCAATGAAAATATCAAAGAAAGGGCACAGATGCAAGCCTAGGAGGAGGTGAAAACATGTGCATCTCTGCATGGAGTCTATATACAGATTATTAACAGAAATGGAAGCAAAAATTGACAGTTTAAGTGGAAATTTTAGTTGACAGAATCAGCTTGCAAGCTTCGCCACCAGGCTTAACACAATTGAAGATAAACAGACAGACTTTGGCAGAACAGTAAATGAAATAAAGGCAAACCAGCAATCAAAGGAGCTCAAGAATCAGCTGGCTAAACTAAATGAAGACATAATCAAATACAAAATGAGTACAAGGAAGCATTAAGTAAGACAACCTTTGAAATGAAAATGACACTCAACAAAGAGATGGAGATAATGCAACAAGCTGAATTAGAAAACCAAAATTCAATGGAGATATTTAGAACATCTATAGAATCCTTCATTACCAGAGTTAATAACCTAGAAGATAGAACCTCAGACACGGAATCCAAAGCAGAAGAAAGAGATCAGGATAACAAAAACTTGGTAAGTTCAAAAAAGCATGCGAACAAACTATGAGGGGACTTTTGGGACACCACCCTAAAGCAACCAAACCTTGGGATCATGTAGAGGGAGAAGAAATTCAGGCCAAAGGCATAAAGAATATATTTAAGACAATTATTGAAGAAATTTTCCCCATTCTTAAAAAAGAGAGTCCTATTCAGATCCAGGAAGCACACAGAACACAAACGGGCAGGACCAAAGAAGAAACTCTCCAAGACACATCATAATAAAAACCTTAAATATGAAAAGCAAAGATAGGGTTCTAAAAGCAGCAAGAGAAAAACAATCACATATAAAGGCATACCCATCAGAGTAACATCAGATTTCTCCATGGAAACCATGAAAGCGAGAGGGGCTTGGAATGGAGTAGTTCAAAGCCTAAAATCACTGTGGCTTTCAATCCAAACTAATGTACCCAGTGAAAGTATCCCTCATAATAGATGGAGAAAGGAAAACATTTTATGATAAAAGCCAGCTCTACAAATATATGAACACAAAACCAAGCCTACAGAGACTACTCCATGAACTATTCCACACAGAAGAGTAGAACAACCAACACCAAGAGCCTTGTAGAGGTCAGCCATGATTAAAAAAAAAAAAGCGTAGAAGATTAGAAGATCAAAACAACATGAAAGGCATCAAATCCCATAAACACTTCACCATGACAGGGATTAAATCAAGCCTCACAATTATAACTTTGAATATTAATGGTCTTAACTCTCCCATAAAAAGACCCAGGCTAGCAAGCTGGATCAGAAAAATGGACCCTTCCATTTGTTGTCTTCAAGAAACTCACCTAACCTCTAAAGACAGAAACCTCCTCAGAGTGAATGGATGGAAACTGATTTTTCAAGCAAATGGAAACAAACAACAAGCAGGCGTGGCTATACTAATATCTCACAAAACAGACTTAAACCAAAAGAAATAAAAAAGGAAAATGAAGGACACTTCTTATTCATCAAGGGAACAATTCAACAAGAGGATATCTCTATCATAAATATGTATGCACCAAATATAGGTGCACCATATTTAATAAAGCAAAACTTAATGGAAAACAAAACAAAAATAAGCTCCAACTCCATCATAGTTGGAGACTTTTATACACCACTATCATGTCTAGACAGATCGTCCAAACAGAGGATCAGCAGGGAAATAATAGAGCTCAACAATAGTATTCATCAACTAGACCAAACAGACATTCCATCCCAAACTCTATTTAATATACATTCTTCTCAGCAACTCACACAGCCTTCTCTAAAATAGATCTCATATTAGGACATAAAACATGCCTCGATAAATTGTATCATTTCGGACCACAATGCACTAAAGCTGAAAATAAACAATGAGAGAAAAAACAGAAAATACACTAACTATTGGAAACTGAACAATATGCTACTAAACAATGAATGGGTAGTTCAAAAAAATAAAACGAAAATTGAAAATTTTCTTGATCTAAATGATAACAAAAATACAACATGCCAAAACTTATGGGACACAATGAAGTCATTCCTGAGGGGAAAATTTATAGCACTAAGTGCCTTCATAACAAATACAGAGAAATCTCAAATTAATAACCTAACTGCCCATCTAAAGGCATTTGAAAAAAATTAGAACAATCCAACCCTAGGAGCTCAAGATGAAAAGAAATAATGAAGATCAAGGCAGAGATCAATGAATGGGAAACTAAGAAAATGCTTTTTAAAAAAATTGATGAAACAGAAAGCTTAGAAGTGATCACTTGGGTAATAGAGGCGTCATAACCGGGGGTGGGGGGATGTCATAGTCAGCCACACGCCACTGGGATGAATCTCCAAACCAGGCACAATTAGGGGGAGGAAAGTATTTATTGAAATAACAGATCCAGGGGAAGTTAAGGAAAGGCTGGCTCCCTTTCACAGATCCAAGCAGAGACAGAGGCCCAGCACCTCCAGAAGCAAGCAAGCAACTCTGTAACACTGTAACTCACAAAAACAGCAGGACATCCAGACTTGGGTTCCAGCTGCTCTTTGGCATATCTATCCCTAGTATTTTGTATTCAATTTAGAAATACCTTAGGGTCAGACCAAAGTGACACCTCCTCCAGCCAGAGGGCTGGAGACAATTCACAATTATGATAAACCTTTGATTATTTTGGGGGACATCTATTCAAAACTACCATGGGGGGGGGTAGCCAACAGCCTTCAAATTGGCCAAGAAATCCACTCTGTCAAGGAGCCCTTAACTGGAATTGGGACTCAGGTCAAAATCCTATGGGAACCAAAAACTTGGGCCCCCAAGGAGAAACTCCCATTACTAGAGAACTATAGAGAGGCTAATCCCAATAGAATCTCGCCAAATTAGAAATGTGTGTTGCATTTAACCCATATTAGCCTCACTCTCTGATGGAGATCCTGTTTGTTTGTATTTTTCAGAAGGCAGTGAGAGAGCCAAGGTCATTCCAACTCCACCAATGAGCTACAGGCAGAGGGCTGACATCCTGGCAAGAAACGAACCACCCCAGGCTTATCGTGTAGCCCCAAATGAAACCCTGGAGAGAGTGACTGGATAGCAAGAGATCTATCAGCACAGCTATTCAGTCAACCCAGGAGAAGTCAGCGTGATAGATACTAATGATTTTCAACATGGCCTAAAGCAGAAGTACAGAGACCCTTAAGATCTCAACAACAAAGTAGTCTTAAATCTCACCCACCAAATCTCATGGAAAGAGTGTAAAAGTCATGGTGGGGGAGAATATCCCGAGACATTGCCCCCTCAGCAACAACACACAAGGGGGGGGGGAACCTGGCAGCCTGTTGTGCTATCTATAACCTCCTACCCCATGGAATAATCCAGTATGCCCACCGAGGAGGATACCCAGTTGATTGGGAACAGGGAGGAGGGAATCAGGGATACCAATGTAATATTTACTAATACAATGTATCTGATTTTGGACAATAAAAATATCGATTTAAATTGATGAAACAAAGAGCTGGTTCTTTGAAAAAATAAACAAGATTGACAAACCCCTGGCCAATCTAACCAAACGGATAAAAGAGAAGTCCCAAATCAACAAAAACAGAAATGAAAAGGGAGAGATCACAACAGACATCAATGAAATTGGAAGAATCATCAAGACATACTTACAAAATCTCTACTCCACAAAATTGGAGAACCTGCAAGAACTGGATGAATTTCTGGACACCTACCACCTACCAAAACTAAACTCAGAATAGATAAAGCTCCTAAATAAACCTATTACATCCATCAAGATTGAAAATGTAATAAAAAACCTCCCCAAAAGGAAAAGTCCAGGTGCCTGATAGATTCTCAGCTGCATTCTACTAAACCTTCATCACAGAATTGAAACCACTCTTTTTGAAGCTCTTTTGGGAAATTGGAGAACAGGGAATGCTTCCAAACTCCTACAAATATATCATTACCCTAATACCAAAACCAGACAGAGATAAAACAAGAAAAGAAAAATACAGACCTATATCCCTGATGAACTTAAATGTAAAAATCCTGAACAAAATCCTTACAAACCAAATCCAATACCACATCAAAAGTATTACCCACCTTGACCAGGTAGGCTTAATTCCAGGGATGCAGGGATGGTTCAACATATGGAAATCAATTAACATAATCCACCACATTAATAAACTCAAACACAAGAACCACATGGTGAATCTCAATCAATGCAGAGAAGGTCTTTGATAAAATTCAACATCACTTCATGATCAAAACACTGGGGAGAATTGGCATAGGGAGCTTATACCTCAACACAATAAAGGCCACATACAAAACTCTTAAAGCCCAAATCATACTCAATGGAAAAAGACTTAATGAGTTCCCACTAAAATCAGGAACAAGACAGGGATATCCACTCTCACCATTGCTCTTCAACATAGTGCTTAAAGTCCTAGGCCAAGCAGTAAGACAGGAGAAAGGCATTAAAGGGATACAAATTGGAAAGGAAGAAGTGAAACTACCTCTTTTTGTGGATGACATGATCCTGTACATAACAGACCCAAAAGACAGTGCCATTAAATTACTGAAGCTGATAAATTCCTTCAGCAAAGTGGCAAGATACAAAATTAACACACAAAAATCAGTAGCCTTCCTGCATGCAAACGATAAGCATACGGAAAAACAAAGCGAAACAGTCCTGTTTTAAATAGCCTCGAGAAAAAAAAATCAAATACCTTAGAATAACAATAACCAAGGATGTGAAAGAGTTGTATAATGAAAACATAAAAATGCTCAAGAAGGAAACTGAGGAAGATGTGGAAAGATGGAAAGATCTTCCGTGCTCCTGGATCGGTAGAATTAATATCATGAAAATGGCAATACTTCCAAAAGCTATATACAGATTCAATGCAATTCCA
>PVHP010022989.1:0-27791 GCA_004024765.1 Zapus hudsonius
AGGAAGGTCACCCACACCACCCCTTTGTACCAGCAACCATTCCAGAGCTGCCGGAGCCCTTGAGACCTCTGCAACATGCACTGCTGACCTAGATAGAGCAGGAGAGCTTGGACAAGCCCTCAGGAGCTCCAGAGCTTTGCAAAGACATTACTGCTGAGGGCACAGGGCTGAAGGTCCTGAATAATCTGCGAGGCCAGAGCAGGGACCCACATAGCCTCCTAGACCATCCACTCGGCCTTGCCCGCTAGACAGTCTATTCACAATTGCTGTGAACTGGAATCAACCCAGATGTCCGACTGCTGAATGAATAATGACGATGTGGTTCATATACACAATAAAATACTATGCAGTAAGGTAAAATGAAATAATCAAACTTTCAGGAAAATGAATGGACTTGGACAATATCCTCCTGAGCTACGTTACATAGTCTAAGAATGACAACTTCCAAATGTTTTCTCTCATTTGTGAATCCTGAAGTAGACTGGCTGAAGAGGGCAAAGGCAGGAAGCATGAAGACATGGCAACTTGAAGTAGTATTTCTATAAATTAGACATCCAACTAGTGTGAGTCACATTGTCCAACTCAAATTTACACCAAGGGCCTTGATTCATTAGGGCATCCAGGAATACTCAGATTCAGAAAGGGCCCAGCAATGGGGAGTGGGATTGGGCACAAGCCCAAGACAAGTCAAGGAGGAAGAATCAGGTACTCCTACTGCTCTCTTGAATCAGACTGAGATTCTCTTCCAGTCTCCCCAGGCCATGGCAATAGCTATGTTCTTCTGTACCTGTGTCTCCGACTACCTGCAAAAGAGGTTCATCTTGCTCCTCTATCATTTTCCTCTCTTGTGAAGCCATTGTAACTCCTGTTAGTGAAATAGAGAAATGACCAGTCTGCCTTCTTTAAATTGACAGGGTTACAGAACTTGACAGTTAGACTTCTCTGAAATGGAATCTATATTAAGGACCATAATGGAAAGTCTTAGCCATTTTTTGTGAATCAGTCTGATGTCTCAACACCATCTGTGTATAGGCTCATTTTATGTCTCTTTTGAAAGTAGGCAGCTGGGTTTATTACAGATAAACAGTAATAACTTCATAAATGATGTCAAGATAATAGGAGAGGATCCCTTTCGATTAGAAAGAGGCACAACTCCAAGTAAGAACATCATAATATGACCAAGTGAAATGAGTATCTATGTTCAGAGTAAATAGGACAGCATATGAACCTGAATATTGCTAATTTTTAATAATATTATTTTTCTGGTTAAGACCAAGCAGGCAGCCAAAATTTTATATATGAATATCTTTGGTAGTCTTTGGGACTGAATATCAGGAATATCAGGAATATGAGGGGCATTCTAGGGCTCTTTCAGTGCTCATGTTATGTGACGAGATGAGTCAGAGCCTTGTTGGCCACGCATCTCTCCTTGTCGTAAACTTTTCCTCTCTTCTTACTCTCCCCTTGTACACTGTAAGAATCATTGGACTCCCATCTTTGGGTCTCTATTTTCTCCCTCTGATCAAGAATACCATTGAATTCTCAAAGCTGTAGGTTCTATTAGTGGTGTCTTGTAGTCTCCTGGGGTCTATTTGTTGGGAAAACAGGGACTGAAATCAATTTCCCTTTCAGCCATGATGTCATCATTGGCTTTTGCTTCTAAAAAAGGTTATTGAACTCCCTGAAGATCAGGTATTCCTGGTCTTAAAGAAAAGTGTGGATACAGAGAGCATATCTGATTACATGTTGTCTAGCAAAACAGACGTAGTTAAAGCATGGTATAAAACCATAAAAACAACATGTTTAACATTTAACTTTATATTGTGACATTGTAAGCCATATTAAAAAAACATACAAAGCAAGTGTATTTTATGTTTAAATGTCTAAGGGTTGTAAATACAGGCGATACATTTTAAGAGCCCTGGAAACAAATTTTTAATCAACAAATTTATATTGTTTAAAAAAAGATTAAGTAAACATTTAAAAATTGTCTATAAAAAGCACAGCTAATACAGCATAAAACATTGGCATCTCTATTTTAAAACATCTTTGTTATTTGGATATAAGCATACCAATTACTTTTGGAAAGCTAACAAGTGACAAGTCAACCTTTGGACGTCAGGAACAGGAGTGCTCAGAGGACCCTTTCTGTCAGAGAAGTTCCCTGAAAGAGATATGTCTTTAATTGGTTTATTTCTTTTTAACCAAGAGGAGCTTTTTGAGATCAGGACTGGGGTAGCTGATTGCTTAATAAGTAGAAACCTCACTCTTTGACTATCTATGTCATGGTATTAGTAACAGCATCTATTATGAATGATAAACAGTATTGGCTCAAAATAAAGCTCTCTGTGTAAACTGGACAAGATATAAACCTTAATAAATTTGTTTTAAAAGAGAATAACACTGCTGGATAAACTGTTATTTATTTTAGTAATGAGTCTGATGTGTATTATTTAGAAATATTTTGATGATCATAAATCAATTTTATGTTTTGGTATTTTGGTTACCCACAAGTATTAAAAGAACAAAACTTAGACTAACTACCAAATAATTAATGTATAAATATTATTAGCATTTTTCTATACAACAGACTTTAGATTTTAGATTTACTGTAACTTTAATTTAACTCACTTTGAACCAGTAATGCAGACTTTCACCATGACTTGAAATTAAGAAAGCACAGAGTTTTTTTCAGAGGAGAGGAATTTTTTTTTAATCTTTGAATGAGACATGAAATTAACTGCCATTAAGACAATAGCTGTTTTAGATATGATACACATATTTATTATATAAAAATTGAATTAGTACTAATGAATACATCATGATGGTGTTACAATTGTTCCTTCAGTAATTAAAAGACTGATAGATATAAAAACACAGCAACCTTGAGTGAACACCTTAAATCAAGTTTTTAACTATTATCATGAGCAAATTAATATTAATGAACTTAAGCATTGACATCATGAAATATGGTGACATAAACAAATTTGCCAATTTATAAGAATAATATAACTTGAATTATATTAAATCATACTACAACTTAAGGTTCTATATTCAGATGTTGTTGAACTATAAAGTTCTTGTCTATTTTAAGCCTTTTGTAAATCTGTTTTTGTTCTAAACAGTTTTTGTTCTAAACAGTACTGTTTTTGTTCTAAACAGGCGATTTTGGCTGTGGAGATGGCTTTTTGTTTAAGCGAGCTTGCCTGCAAAGCTTGCTAACTTAGGTTCAATTCCCCAGCACAATCATAAAGACAGATGCACAAATTGGAGCAAGTGTCTTGAGATTGTAGCAAAGAGAGGCCCTGCTATGTTCATTCATTCCCCTTTCCCTTCATTTCATTTTCCTTCCCCTCCTTCCCTCCCCTCTTCTCTGTCTCTCTCTGTCTCTTCAGAAATAATTTTTGAAATGCCCGTCTACTCATTTTTTTCTGTAACAACATCTGAGAATTATAATTTAGAAAAAATAAATATATATAGTGATTTAGTAACCCTGGGCAGTGGTGTTTTTGAATGCAATTGAGGGCATGGGTTAAAATATATAAAGATCCAAAACTCTTTGTATTAAATATTGAATTGTTTGTGATTCTCTTGTTCCTTAGCACAGAGCCAGGGGTGGCAGACTTTTTCCAGAAGAGTGTTGGAGGACACAAGAGTCAAATAAATTCTGCCTTTTTTTTTTTTCTGAGAGACGGGAGCCATTACCTTGAACTCACAGTTAGCTTTTACTAAGTTGAAACAAAGCATAATAAATAATACAATTTAATTTGCCATGAAAACATCATATCATGCAAGAAAACATGATAGAAAATACACAGAGAACCAAGCATTTCCCGTGTTAACCCTGAAACTAGTCTTTCACATTAAATGTGTGAGCTTTCCTCAATAGTTAGAAGAGACAGCCAAGGGTTAGTATCTTTTAATTTGTAGGCCAGATAAGCAGTTGAGTAGAGCATAATTAGTTTACTTTTTTATGGGGACTAATGGAATCCCACTTCATGAATCCATTCAGTTGTGGGCCTGATACCCACAATGAAACAGAAAGAAAAAAAAATGATAAAAGTTGTTTCCCTGTCAATAATTGCTCTACAGCACACTGTAGGTTGTCCTCAAGCCCAGGTAGGTTTTCTCATTCCTAGAAATTGCCAGAGAAAAAGAGAAGGGAAAACAGTCTTATTTATAGCCAGTCAGATAGGGAAAAGGCCCAAAGCAAAGATGGATTTCTCCTTGCCTGCCCTGCAGGACTGGAACCCACATCTGATCCAGGCTCATCCAAGCTACATGCAACATTTTCTGGAAGCAGGTTCCTGTTTCTTCATCAGCTTGGCAAACCTGGTCAGGCTGGCCCCTCCTTAGTCTGTACTTTGAGTCCACCATCCAATCTGATCTCTCACTTACACACCAGAGCCTGATGAGGAAGCTCATCCTAACTGAAGCTTAATTGATCATTCGTCCTGGCACATGTATTTCTCTTTTCTCTTTTCATTCTCCTGGTTCCTGAAACTCCCCTGGTCATTTCATTGCTAAGGCTGCCTGGGAAGTGGAAGGATTTCCTATTGGCCTTGATGTTTTCCTGCTTAGTTTCTACATGTATTTTTCCCCCCCTTTGGATGCTTTCCTGGTTTAAAGCATGCATGATTTTTCTTTTAGCCTTGAATCCTTCACTATCTTATCTTTTAGATTGTCCTGACCTCCTATGTGAGTGTGGAGGCAGAGAGGATCTCTTGTTTGGGGCTCTCATGCTTTGCTTTCTCTGTGAGTGTGTATATGTGTGTTTGTGTATGCATGCATTTGTGTGTGTGTGTGTGTGTGTGTGTGTGTCAGGGCACATTCCCCAGAGGCTTTTTCTGGGTTATTTCTCTGTGAAGGAGATTCTTTCCATTCTTCCCTCCCCGTTTTCAGCCAGGTAAGGGGGATGATCACTTCTTGATTGGATTTTTCCCCTCCCCTCCTTTCTGGATCATAATTATCTCTAAAATAAACATCATAGTTCTTAATGTATCCTTTTCTATTTTTTCAACTTTCTGCAGCTGACTGGAATTAAGGTTTTTGTTTTATCTTATTGTAAGGAGGAGAAGCTCCAAGATGGCAGGGAAAGCATGGGAATAGCAGAGAGGTGAGCTATCACCTCTGCCACAGCAGGTGAAAATAGCAACAGGGATGAGTGTGCCAAGTTCTCGTGAGGGAAATCTGGCTACAACACCTCGAAGCCCACCCACAGAAGTGTTTGGATCAATATTAGCCAATGTTTACCTACATTGAAGTGATATGTTAGGTGAAAGCATGTGAACAATTTGACCTTGATAAAATCTTCAAAAAAAATAACAATTTAACAGAAAATGAAAACAAAGAAAAGTTAAGGAATGATGAAGAAATCAGATATATGAGATGATATTTCACTGAAATACACAAATTTACTTAAAAGCTGTAGAGTAAATGAAATATAAAATATAATTCATTATAAAAGCAAATATTCAGTTTCCCTATCTAATCCCCAGAAGATAAAAGAGAAAAAAATAAGTGTTGCACATCTTATTTCTGATAGATTATATAAAATCCTCTCGGCTCCAAGAGGCTAAGCTGGTTCTGACCCCCTAGGTGTGCTGCTTACAGCCTCCCTCCAGAGCTGAATTGACCACAACTTTATGGGGTTTCCGATGACACTTATAGTTCATCTGGATGACTTCACTCAGTGGCCTGTAGTTGCCACAGTATAGGTACTCTGACCCTGCCTCATACATTTTAGCTTTAATGGCTCTCTGGAACTGTCGGGGAAATGCTCCATTTTCTTCTTTATCTTATAAGTATCATGTAGTTGGTGGCGCTGTAAAGCTCTGCTCCCAGATAATTTAGAAGCATGGCTTTGGACTACAGTTGGACCAGACTCTCTATCCTAACCTTGGAGTCAGAGCCGTCCATCAGCATTCTCCTTCTATTCCTTTTCTTTTCCAAAGAATTTGCATTATTCCTATTTTCAGCCCTAAATGTGTTGTGTCTTACACTCTGATTGTCTTTTCTTATCATCTCAATGCAGAGTGATTGGCCTCACTTAATACGGTGCATCTGTGTAACAAGTACAACCAAAATAGCTATAAACTCTGGGCCTGGGATTTTAAAATTCACATATATTACTTACATGTCAAATTTTATATCTCATAAGATTTTTTAAATTTTTATATCTCATAAAGATTTTTCATATCTTTCTTCTCTATATGTTCCTCATTTTTATCTGAATATGGGTAGCAAATAAAAGCGTCACATGTCTAATAGTATATTCTGCCTTAAAATTTTCTCCACCACTCTCTTTTCTTCTTTTTTTTTTTATTTATTTATTTATTTATTTTGGTTTTCGAGGTAGAGTCTCTCTCTAGTTCAGGCTGACCTGGAATTCACTATGTAGTCTCAGGTAGGCCTTGAACTCATATCAATCCTCCTACCTCTGCCTCCCAAGTGCTGGGATTAAAGGCATGTGCCACCACACCCTCTCCACCACTCTCTTTCTCTCTCTTTCTCTCTCTCTCTCTCTCCCTCTCTCTGTATCTCTCTGCTTATTAAAGAAAAAAAATTAAAAAATCCTTTAAAATTTTTCTCCACCAAATATATTACTATTTTACTATTAAATTCAGCCTCACTCAGGTTTTCAGGACATAGGAAGAATACAGTCAATTTTTCTGAATTATCACATAAAGTGACTCTAGCTCAGGTCCTTAAACAGTCCTTTTTCCCCTGTGAAACCTCATGATCCAAGCCTCCACAGTCTACATTTTATTCATTCTTTGGTGTTTCAATCTCCTACCATAGTAACCCATTAAGCTCTGCTCAGAGCATTGTAAGATTTTTCTACTGCTATAATCCAAAATCCTTCCACATTCCTCCTAAAAATCAACACCAAAAGAATGACATGGTGTCAGGTTTTGTCATGGTATTGAAAGTGTGCTAGCAACATAAAGCTGGGTTTGTCATTGTCATATCATCATGGAAGAAATGAAGAGACTGCATGGCAAACATGTCCTGAATATAACACCTTAAAGACTACACTCAATGACACACCTCTTCCAGAAAGGTTCCACTTCCTAAAGGTCCCATTACCTTTCCAAACAGTGCCACCAACTGATCAATAAATATTTAAACACATGGGTCTATGGGGGACACTTTCTTTACAAAGCACCACAATAGCTAAAACTATTAAATAAGTTGATTTTACTCTAGCTTTTTAAAGGAAAACATTATATACCATATTATAAGAACATTGGTGTTATTTGAGACTATCTAATAATATTTATAATGTTTTAAGACAGGGAGCAAGAGTGTGACTTTGAGAAGATGCATTCATAAATCTTGCCATAATTTGCTTCTTTTTTTCCTAGAGTGTTTGGTAAGCATTTGTTTTCTGTAGTAAACATGCTTACAGATTTTAGTGGCCTTTTGAGAATGGATCTCCATCTTGTTTTACTGCTGTGATAAAATGTCAGCAAAAATGTATATATTCCTTAATAGCCTCTAGAGGAGCAGAATTTAAATCAGAAAATAACAACTACAATAATAAAAGACTGTGTGTCAGTGTGTTTGATATTTTGGGTGCTATTATTTGTTTTTGCTGAGATCACATTTTGTTTCCAGGCTTCTTATGTTTATGAATAATTCCAGCATCTATAAGTGAATATTTTTATGATAAAAGCAAGACAAATGAACTATTATTTTATCTACTGCCAGTAATGGTTTTCTCTGTAAAGTGCATTTCATATGTCACACAATTTATTTTACTATCATAAGGTAATTTCTAGAGTATTGCTTGTACAGATGAAACTACACATAGCTAACATCTTGCTTTTGATATTATCAGTTCAAAGCTGTTTGTAGGGCAAAGGGCTCCCCTGAAATAGAAATAAGAATAGAGAAATAAATTCACCCTCTGCATAATGCTTATCTTAGTTGTCAATATGACACAATTTAGAATCACCACAAAAACACACTTCACAACATGGATGTGAGGGAGTTCCTAGAGTAGATTAATTGAGGTTAGAAGATTTTACCTAACTGTATGGAATACCATTTCATGGGCTGGAATACTGGACTGAGCCGAGGAAGAGAGGGCAGCCTGAGAACCAGCATCTTTGCTCTCTGTATCTTCCCTATGAACTTACACTCTAAGCTGACATAAACCCTTCCTTGATATAGCTGCTATGGTCACAGTAACAATGAAACTACCTAGTACACTGTGTTAGAAAGAGCTTAACTTAATTTCTAAGTTGCTGAGACATACTTATAGAGGAAGAGTTGCAGTCAAATGGACGATATAAATGCCTACTGTTAATGCCCCATTTTATCATATTCTTTTACTTAATGATATTTAAAAAATAGTTTCATAAAAATGAAAGATTGAAAGTATTTTACTCATTCTCTACACCTTGAAAAACTTCATTTTAAACTGAGTTATTGATACTTGTTTTCATTTATATCTCCTACAGTTTCTATGTGTTTCCCCAGAAATTTAAGTGTTATCACCTCATGGATGATGTAGTGATAATAAAATGGGAGTTAGAGAAGTGAACAGATTAAGGAGCTCCCTTTCTCCTTCAGGGATAGGATTAGGACACTTCACAGTGTATGGTTACTTCTTGTCTTCACTCTTGTCTTTTAGTGACATGTGGGAGACCTCTGGCTTTCCATCCTTCTTCCACAAATTCTGATGTGACTTGACTTTAGATTTCCCAGTTGCAAAACTGCAAAATTTGCTTTTTTAAAAGAAATCATTTTGAGGTATTTTGTAAGGCTATAAAAATAGGCTAGACAGGATAACAACCTGTGAAGGCATATATTTCAACTTTATACCATTTTTATTTATAATTTTAGTGCATTGATGCATAGTGACACAACTGTATATTTCTTAGAATTTGGTACCAATATTTTTAATATTTCTATACAGTGTTCTTAACCACAAAATTAAGATTTTATTCATGTTTTCTCTCTTAATAGAAAAACAACTCTGTAATTGATACTTAAAATGAAATGCCAAATCATTTTAAGAAAATATTAGGTTATTTTTATAAGTAATTATACTGTCTAATGGTTCAATTCAAAGCATATCCTGAAAGATTAACTTGTATTTTAAAATTTATTATAATTTCTAAATTTCTAAAATAAAAGCCATATATCAAGTGAAGTAAATAAAGCTAGGCTTGTGCTAGAGAGATCGTTTAGTAGTGAAAGTTGCTTACTTACAATGTTGAGGGCTTGTGTTCAATTCCTCGGCACCCACACAATACGAGATGCATCAAGTGGAACAAGTGTCTGTAGTTCATCTGTAGGAGCCGAGGCTCTGGTGCACCCATTCTCCTTCTCTCTCTGTATAGAATAAATATTTCTTTTTAAAAAGCCAATTTTGATGAGCAGAGAAAGGCAGAATGAACATCTTCATACATAGACATGCCCCTCAGTCATGGAAATTTTATTTTCTCATGTTCTTTAAAGAAAAAAAATGGTCAGGGAAATAATCCATTTTATAGGGTTTAAATAAATGGGAAGAATGATGCCAATTTTTTTTTCAGATTACAGGGTATTTAAAGCACTTTTATTTTTCCTCCATTTTCTAAATGTGCATTTCACATGTATACATTCTATAGCAAAATATGTGAAACTTCTACATTAAAGAAAATCCAATCTACATAATGAAGCAACACTAACTCTTAAATTTTAATTAGGTTATAAAAATAATCATCCTACTCTATAAAAGCTGTTATCCCTATTATAAGTACACATTAATATCCCATCTTTGGTTAATTGTGTCCATTCTACATTAGGACTATAATTTCGAAAATGAAACACAAAATGAGAAAAGATTCATTAGGTACATAAAATTATATACTTTGCATTTTCTATTTTACTTAATCACCAACAACAGGCATCCACAAAATTTGTTTTCTCCTCATTGCGAAATAAATGCCATAAATAACTCCTCTCTAAGTGCTGAACCAAGATGTTCACACACAGATTTAAATTAAGACAGGGCTTTACAATGAAGTATTAAGATATTTTAATAAAATAAGTGAAGAGGGTGTTGGTTTGAACTCCTTTTACACTTTATTGTAAATATACATACAATTCAGAATTTTGTTGGTAGTCAGTGAAAATTATTTCTTTTCAAATTCTTGGTATGTGAACATTTCAATGATTTCATAAAATCATGTGAGCTAAAAGCATGTGTGTAATAAATCGTGGCATACCCAGGAAAGCCATTCGGAACATGTTTCTAGAAGTGGATCATTTGTCTTCAGGGTAACAGTGTGTGTGTGGGGGGGTGAGGGTGTGGGGCTGGTGGTCAGAGTTATTGAGCACTCACCAAACCTCCCTTCACCCTTTCCAATTACTATTTCCTATATGTGATTATATTTCAGTAGCCTCCTTTCCCTCATCCTACTGCAGAAAATATTATTTTATTTACATATTACAAATTATGAGCCCTCAGTGGTAAGAATTGTTTGTCATGTTTTGGGGAGTTTTGCATGAATGGAGTTCAAGGGTTATGATAATACTGCATTAGCAATTGCTAACCATTCCTAACAAATTTCTGGCACATTTATTACCTTCATTGATTTTTTTTTCTCCATTGTGTTCCTGCTTTTAGTTTCATGGATTTCTGTTTGGATGGTTATTACTTCACTCATTTGCTTGGCATTTACCTTTCTCTCCTTATTTGGATGATGGACTTGAAATCTTTCCCATTTTCTAATATAAGAAATTAGTGCTGTAAAATTTCCCTTCCGTACTTTGCATGATTCCAGCATATATTAGTTTATTTTCATTTTATTTTTATTTAAGATTTTTCATTTATCTCAGGTATATATTACTAATCTCAACATTTTTCTTTTTTTCCTTTCTTTAATTGTTTTCAACATGAATCATAGTAATATCACAAGATATAAACACGAGACGATTTTAACTCTTTTAAAACAGTTAAGTTTACTTTGTTTCACGACCTTGGGGTTCGCTCTCATTTTTCCACAAATGCTATATTTCTCCAGAGTACTTATAAATTCTAATTAGAATTTATTATTTGACTGCTTTGTTTCATTTTTCTTTATTCTTGATGAATGCCTGATTAGTCATTTGATCAGTAGCTGAAAAGGAAAACTTCATGCCTTCTATCATGGTAGTGGACTAATTTGAATGGATCAGTTCTGGCTTTTCTAAGCGGTTTTTGAAATTCTGTTCTTCAATACTGTTTTAAATCTGTAAAATTGGTCAAACCTTTTGTGACTTTTGATTTGTAAAATTGTATTTGCTTTGAGACTTGGTATTTCATTGTCCTGTAACTCACTAATGAGGCTAGACTGTCCTGTGACTCACAGATATCCCTAGGTGTCTGCCTTCTCAGCGCTGGGATTAAAGGATTGCACCTTCACAACAAATTTTTAATTGTTTCTTGGGTGTGAACTCAGGTCCTCAGGCTTGCAAAGCCATTACTTTACTCCTTAGTCCCTAAAGAACCGTATTTAATGCAATGAGGTAATATCGTTGTTTTGATGAATTTTTATGATGTTGAACATTTTAATTTTTAATGCTCTTTTTGGCATGCATAGGTTTCTTTGCTAATTTTCCCTTTCATTAAAGTACCTTTTTATTTTAGATTTGATTTGTAATATTCTTTTACCCCTCCTTCTAGGTTGCCTGAAGTGTTTATTATAGGTCTGGTTTTCGAGAAGCTAATTTTCGCTTCTTCCATTCTGTTTTAAATCAGTAAATTTATACCACAGATCACTGAACACCTCATGCTTGTGTTTTGCCTTTGCATAGAATTTACTAATAGTAAAAATCAGTGTACATGTACATAAAATATCACACATTGTTATGAATAAATCATAGAAATTGAATACAAAGGACTTCTTAATTGTGGTAGTTTATGTAGATTGTCAAATATTTATCTTCAAAAGAAAACAAATAAGCTATTTATGATTTATTCGCAGATTATGAGTCATCTTGGTGACTACTCACAGCAGTCTATCTGCAGCAAATATTTTCTCATTTGACACAAAGCAAGAAAGTACTGACAATTATGTCGTCAAGTGAAGTGCAATAACATGATTAGAGCTGAGCCATAGTGCTCAGGAGGTGGCGCTTCTGATAGGAGTGTTGACCTTTATGTCGGTCACCAGAGCATCATTTAGGCTAATGAGTGTTAATTTCCTAAGTGGTATCCCAGTGACCTAGAGGTGTTTGGACCAACTTCTAAAATTGCTTCTTACTCCCCATGGCGTAGTTTACACAATGGGGGAATATGGTTCATTATCTCACAAACATACATTATAATGTAAGACTTTTATAGTCAACATGACATTTTTGCTCAATTTAGACTGGTATTTCCAAATGGAACATGTTTCTAAAAATAAAATAAAATAAATATGCAGACCCTCCCTCATACAGTTTTTATTGTTGTTGAATTTTTCAAAGTGATTTTTTTTTTCTGTAAGCCAAAGGACTACTTCTAAGCTATAAATGAGTTTCAGAAGGTAAATCTTTGTCAGGGCTGAGTTCTTTGTTGTCCTCAGAATGATAATTTACATGTTCTCTTATTGCTCTCTATGGCCCTCTTTTGGCGCTGCAAGCTGATGTTTTCCTGTTTTCCATCCTGAATGGCAATCATAAAGTATTGTTTAGTTCAATAAGTTTGTGTGCATGCAAGTTCTAATAACCTTATTCAACAACCCTCTTCATGTTTCCTGTAGGAAAAAAAATACACAAGTCTTATTCTTATAATTGTTTCTATAGAAAATAAAATTTGGGCTGCTTTCTCAATGAAAGGAATCAAAGAAAGTAATGGGATGGGTAACATAGTGATCACAATATCTTATTGCAATATTGTAGATATATTTGCCTTTAGCCTAATTGTCATATATATGAAGACGTATTCCAAATGGAAACTATATTCTTTTTTTCTTATACCAAATCTGAAATTATAAATCATTTTTCAGAGATACATTCTAGTCTTCAACTATTGCTTTAGAAATGAGAAGTAATTAGGAACTTCTAGTTAATGTGTATTGTTCCTTTAAAAGGCATTCAGGGACCACAGTTCCAATATGCTAGTCTTATAGAGAGTAGATCTAGAAATGGTAGAGACAGAAACTTTCTATTTCTTTAAAGTTGCAAAGACAGTGATTGTTCATTTTAGATCAATATAGAAGACAAAGAACTGGGCAGTCAAGTTTCAGGAGGACTGCATCTCCCTCTGTGACATCTAACTAGATGCAAAAGGTTGCTTCAGAATGGGTGTCCGTTTTACCCACTGTTTTATACTTCCAAAAAAGGCCAGATTTCTTAACTTTGCTCATAGAGCTAGATGACAAAAATTCATTTAAATGAGAGTACTCTATTCACTAGGGTAGAGAGACCATGACCTTCTGAGAAATTTTACTATCTCTACTTCCCATTTCATCCTAGGCTGCTGGAATTATAGAAGCCTGCTGCTACTTCGGGATTTTACAAAGTTTCTGGAGATTCCATTTCAGGTACTCACTCTTGCCCTATAAGCACTTTATCCACTGAGACATCTCCCCAGCTCCATTTGAACATCTTAATAAAAATAATAAATAGCTAATAAATAATTGATGTCTTATATTTCAAAATAAAAAAATAAATGTTAATCAGCAAATTGTATATTTTAAGATAACATTTCAAAAATTGATTGTATGCTTCACTAGCTATCATAATAAACTATTTCCTATTTCCAAAATTTCCACTTGCACTATATCAATGTAGATTTTTTTAAACTGCTTTACCAAAGTCTCAGATAACTCAACTATTATATTTTCTATTACACACATCACTTTGCAAAAGCTCTTCACTCTTTGAGGACTGAGTATCTTTCTGAAACAGGTTAATCTTTCTCATGCTTCAGATTCATGGATTTTAAAAGTATGTAACAGCTCTCTTTCACAAGACATATATAATGCTTCCCTTTACTAAGCTGTCCATGCTATACTCAGCTCATAGGCAAAGACATTTATGTAATATATGCTCTAGAAATATCTATTGTATGTGTCCTTAAGAGTACCTGCTACATAGCAGATATTAAAGACATGACTACTGATTCTGTGAATTCATGAACTGATTAGATTTAAAGGAAACTAGACTTGAAGTAAATATATATCAAAACAAAACCATGTACTGTGATAATAGTATTTGGTTTCTACCACAAACAAATTGAACTCCATATTCTGGAGCCTGTTAATGTGTCTTTGTTACATTTAGAGTATTTGGGACTATGATCAAATTATGATATCATCATATTGGATTGGAGTAGGTTTTAATATTTTGGGGTTCTTATAATAAAGGGAAAGTGGACATTCAGAAATAATGGTGCTGAAGAAGTTTTAATTTATTGAAGAAATTTTGTATGATTGGTTAGAAATGCTTAATGGTTACCTAAAGATCTTATAATAATGCTGGAGTGTTACATAAAATTAGTATTTAATCACATTTGTAATATTATAGCTGAATTATAAGCTTTGGTTGGTTGTTTCCTGATCATAACCAATTTACATAACAAACAAAATCTCCCATGATTTGAAGGAGAACATTTCATTCGGAGTGGTAGTAAAGAATCCTTAAAATTGTTAGGGTCATCAAAGAAACAAGAGTAGCAATGATTACGCCAAGGTTGATGGAAGAGTCCTTTGTAAGAAAGAAGAAGTGTCTTTCCTCCCATGTCCTCCTTTATAATGTGTCTCAACAGACATGCACTGGGACATGCAGCCACTTGATTAGTGGGGAAATAAATTAACATATGAACAGGGCATATGAACAGGGAGGTCTTAAAGTATCTGTAGTACTGTGCTGCCATCTGAGTTTACCCAATACAAATCACAAAATCAGATTAATGTGGATTAAAACATTCTCCAACTTCACCAAGCGATTATGATGAATACACAGAACTGGAGATTGTCAAATCACTTTTCTTGATTTTTGACCCTAATTATGAACTTCTATAATTCAAAAATTACCTTCTACTGATTTCTCTCTCCAATGCCTCTAAGAAGAATCAAACCACCTTTAAGGAATGCTCTGCTGCTGTGTTTTCAGCTAGAAATCTGGCATAGTTCTAATATGCTCAATGACCTTATTTATATCTGTTGTTGATTATCCATCAAGCCTGATATCAATGCCTTTGCTCAAAGAATAATTTGAATTTTACTGAAAACAACATGAAGTCATTGTACCTGCAATTTCTCTGTAGACCTGGTATGTAATCTCTTGCTTTGTGCTATAGTTTAAATTTTTGGAACATGTCTACAGATCTGTCATCTATAATTAGGCTGTCTACTTAATGTCATGGTATAAAGCATGTTTTTTCTAACACTTTGCATCCATTATACACTAGCCAGTATTTTACGATTGGCAGGTTGGCATCTTCTTGTGTATCATCGTTCTTTGTCGTAAACCATGACCGCAGGCACATGGAAGTCACATAGACATTAATCATACTAGTCATTTCATTAATCTCACTACTAAAAAGGATTTTAGTAATGTATTAGAAACTTATACTAGTCTCCAAAAAATACTTGTTAGCTTCATTATCTTTGTGTTTTGGGGAGCTAAATATATAATTATAGGATAGGGCAAATCAATCAGGAATTATTTTCAGATCTTTATTACCTATGAGAATTTCAAGCTTAAGAGTATGTTTCAAGAATATATTTCAAGCTTAAGAATATGTCATGTAGATGGCATTCAATGGATATTCTTTCCTCAGTATAAACTCATATCCCTGGTGACTTCAAGCTTCCAAACCTGGAATTCATATGGGTCCTTGATTCTTGAACTGTTCTCAAGGGAGTGGAGTAACCTCATTTATTTCTGCTTGTGATGGACATCAATATAGACACTGCCAAAATCTATGGTCATTACTTGGCAAGCAGTTTGAAAAATTACCTGAACTAACAGTTTATTTCCTGTTTTTGACTTGTAGGCTGGCATATAAGCATAATGACACCACAACAATAGAAAAAATTTCATTGCAGTTAGACATCAAGTAACTTATGTAAGCTTCACTAAGTATCTGTTTAAATGAGTTAAATATAGTACTTTAATTTAAAAAAAAATTACTAATACACTATTGTGAAATAATTTAAAGTATTTTTGTAACATTTTCCACCTTCCATACATAATATTACTCCTGAAATACAAATCCTTAACATAGCTTCAAAGGGAATTCCATGTTCCATTTCTAAACATGAGATCATATTGCTTTGTCTGAATTGTTTGTTTGAATAACATATTTCCTGTTTTTCACTTCTTAAAGTTCAACCTTGTATTTATGCATCCTTTCTCCTTGGAAGTAAATAGAGCTCCTGTAGCACAGATATTTACCTTAAGAGTTGCCAAAGATTGAATCATGGAAATATGTATGTACTTCATGTGAATTGGATGGGCACTTTGGAATGGAATTCAAGCATAACACATGCCAGTGATTTCTGGTGGAGAAATGTGTTATCACATGACTTTCTTTGCTGACTTCTTGTAAAGGAAGCTTCAACGCATCATTAAGAGTTCCTGTTCTAATGTGGTCTGTCTGAGATAAGATTTGGTTAGGTGCAAATGGGTACGTATCAAGTAAGTTACCCACTCAGGTGGAATATATAATGCATTAAATGCAATAAAATTAAAACTTTCACAGTCTCCCAACTTAATGAAGATATGGTATAAATTGATTTTTTTACAAAATTTATCTTTTTTCTGACATCAATTAACATATACAAATAATTCTTCATAAATAAGATTTCCATATATTTTTATTATTAATCATTTATTATTCCATCACATGCTCTTCTTTAAATAAAGTCATAAAAATATAGAAATGACTTAGTAATGATTAGTAATATGGACATGATAAACATTGTTCTATGATGTAGAATTAATGGGTAATTTAGATCACATACTGTATGCATCTCATGTGGTGGTTTGAATGTACCATGCCCCAGAAGGCTCAAGTGTTTGTGAGTCAGTTTTCTACTAAGACCCCAGCTAATGGAGCCTTGCTGGAGGAATTGTGCCATCAGGGGGTGAGCTTTGGAGTAATCTAGCCCAACGTCCGCCCTGCTTGATGTGGAAACATGGGGTCCTGGCTTCTTTCTCCTACCTTGTTTTCCCCACCATGATGAACCTTGTCTTCAAAACTGTAAGCTGAAACCAACTCTTCTCTTTCAATAAATTGCTTCAATTAGGGTGTTTTATCCCAGCATCGAAAAGGAAACTGCTATATCTCACAGATCTCAAAAATTAAAAGAATGGGGCTGGAGAGGTTGCTTAGTGGTTAAGTCACTTGTCTGAAGAGCCTAATCCTAAAGACCCAAGTTCAATTCTCCAGTAACTCACGCAGAGCCAGATGCACAAAGTGATGGTTTTTGTTTTATGCTAGAAGAGACAAGACCCTCATGTAAGCCAGGCTGTCCTCGTATATGTAGCCAACACTGACAAACTCCTCAGGCTTCTGCCTCCACTTCTCCAGTTCTGGGATGATTGGCATGCAGCATTTTACAAATTAAATTCTACTTAAATAGTGCATATGTTTTAAGGACTTAGACGATATACCTTCTATAATTAAAAAAATAATTAGAAAGACTCTCCAACAATGAAACTATATAAGAGAGAGAACAATTAAAAATTCTAAAATGAAAAGTATTATATGTAAAATGACATTTTAATAAGATGATATGGTTAGTAAAATGCTATTCTCTTCAAACAAGGATATATGCATCTAAATAGGCAAAATTTATGAATATTGGTTTGCACAGCTATGATGAATAAAATTATAAATGTAATTAGAGTTCTTAATTATCTGACCACAATAAATAGGGATATTGTTTTGTATGATGTCTATAACTTCAATGTCATCATAAGTATCTTTAGACATGAAGGATACAGGCAAACAGATTTGATGTGAATATTGTAACATGTATGCATAGCTTTGAACTTGAAAGTGGAAGGGAGCTTTAGCCAAAAAATATGGGAACCTTAAGATGACAGACAAGTCAAGAAAGTACCTTCTTCCTTAGGATGTCTCCCTTGAGGCACATGTCTTTGAACACTTTGAGTTTAGTTCAATGAGACCTGCATTAGACTCCTTACCTGTAGGCACTGAAGAAAATAAATTTCCATCATTTCACATAACCATACCTGTGAATTAAAGTAGCAATACCAAATAATAAAGAAGGCAATTTCAAAATTAAAATTGGTTAGAAAGAATTCCAATGCCAATATCATAAATCTTTTAGAGGCTAATACAACTGATAGAACTCCTGACAGAAATCACTTTGAATGTCAGTAGAATCAGAGCATGGAAACTCGATAAGAGTTCTAAATAGATAATCTTTATACAACCTTAGCTAATATGCAATAAAACCAAAGGAATTTGAAGGGAGATTAATAGATTTTTTAAATGAAATCATGGAGGAAACTGGTTATGAATATATGGATAAAATGATGGTATTTTATGGTAAGAAGTCTACATACATAGTACATCCAATTTCTTCTCTGCTACCTGAGTATCACATTTCTTATTGTGGGAGTCATATACAGAAGAAGAAAACATACAGTAACATTTGTGGACTTTGCCAAGCTTTGAAATGTTTAGTACCTTGTACTTTACTTCCTTTGGATTTCAGCTCCATGTTTTGAGAAAACCTTGAAGAAAAAAAGTAATACATGTCATTCAAATATACCCCCAAATAAGAATTCCCAGCAATGATTATCAGTATCTGCAAGACATGTATGTCTCTCCATATTAGTCACTTTTCCCAACTAGGTCAACACTTAGCAGCCCCAACTATGTTATGTGCAGCAGAATTTGCTAGTTAAGTCGATCAAAACTACCATATGTGTGCATTTCTTAGAAGCTAAAATGAACTATGCCAGATAATCTCAACTACATGCAACCAAATAATGAATTACTTAAAACTGATTTGGGCCATCTCATAAAGTGGGTGCCCAGATGAAATTAACAACACACTTGGATCAGGAGAACCAGGCTGAATACTAGGCTATCCATGGTCCCCTACCACAAAGACTGATCCAGATGGCCCACGGAGGAGGATATCCAGCTGACTGGGGATGGGGGGGGGCAGTGAGGAATTGGGGATAAAAACTCATTGTTGGCCCACTAAACAATATAACTCATTATGGACAATAAAAAAGAAAAGAAAAGAAATAGGTAGTCTACTTGTTCGGGCATTCTTTCTGTAATTCTTGCCTGCTCTCTCACACTCCATCGCTAGGCTAATGCACATCACCACAGGCCCAGAGAAACTGTGAGTCAAAACAGTCCTGAGCGCTGCATACTTTGTTTCAACAAGAAAATGTCTTTCTATCATATGCAATAATATGGGGAAATATTTTTTTAAAAAGCAGACTGCTGTTTAAAAAGAAACAAGAAACAATTGAAACAACAAAATTTGCCCCCCCACAGAGAGAGAGAGAGAGAGAGAGAGAGAGAGAGAGAGAGAGAGAGAGAGAGAGAGAGAGAGAGAGAGGGAGAAAAGGGAACAGAATAGATCTCCTGAAAGATTGGGAAGCAATTCACAGCTAATGCAAAGAACTACACAAAACTCTGATATCTAAATTAGTCCAAGACACTGGGAGCCCACCCCAGGACCACTACTTTCAAGAAAAAATGTATGTCTTTTTCATTGGTGCCTTATTTTTAAGGAACTTTCTAAATTCTAGTATATCTAAATATAACTGGGTCCTCATATACACAAGTAAATTTCCAAAGTACTAACTAGTTGTCCACATTATTTAATATACAAATACTCTAGTTCAGAATTTTGTGAAATCATTAACAGAAAAGAATTAACAAACTCTCTAAAGTGGAAGAATGGCTGTTACCACTCATTAATAAAAAAACGACTACTCAAAACCCATTTTAGACATGTATGCTGCTCATTGCTATATGTAATGTTAATTTAAAACATTCCTTAAACTGGGCCTGGGAAAGCATGCCTTTAATCCCAGCATTTGGAAGACAGAGGTAGGAGGATAACAGTGAGTGAGAGGCCACCCTGAACTACAAAGTGAATTCTACATCCATCTGTGTGAGAGAGAGGCCCTACTTCAAACAATAAAGAACAAAAATTCCATAAGAAAATTCATAGCCTGGCTTGTGCACAAGTTTTTTAACTCATTAAATAAAAGTAAAGTCTATTCATTCTAATACTATCGTGGTTATTACTTGAGAAAGTACTTAGAAGTTTTAGTGTAGATAATATTAACTCATTAAATTTCAACTCTATTAAAGGAACATGTATAGCAGCTTTGTGTTTTTTTTTTGGTATGTTATTACTCAGAATTTATGATAAGAAATGAATTTACTTTGGGCTTTAGTGCACAAACCAGTAAATACACATAGACGTATATATGTATATACGCAGGTGACAGAAACACAATTTTCTCAGAACATTACTATAGAGTCCGTGATTTTTCGACTAGTGTCTCTCCTATTCCTGTCTTTTTCCAAATAGTTCCCATTCTACTTGTATAGCTTTTTATTTATTTGTTTGTTTGTTTTTCTTTTAGGTGAACTCCTGAGTTTAACTTGGATTGCTTCTAGCAATATGAGTGGCGGGTTATGTACAGAGCATAGGCCACATACAACGGAGGAAAATGCCTTTCACCCATAGCAATGATTAGCAGCCAGGTCATTGGACAGGGCTCATGAATCTCATCATCATCCCATAGCAACCATTAATTCTGTATCTTCCTCCCTCATTATCTTAGATTAGATATCATTCTGGTATTTATAAAAAAAAACATATACATGTAATTATCTAATTGTAATGTTGGCAGTTATCAAAAATGACAGTGTTAATATATCAATCCTTATTTAGTTATGCTTAGGATTCTAATGTATTGTTTTCTGGTTCATTTACAATTCAAATCATTGGTATTGAATTACAGTAAAAGTTGAGCTTGTCAGGACTGCTTTTTATAAAATGTGACAGCAGATTAGTAGCTGCCTACATATAAACAGTGAATGCATTGCAATATTGGTATAAACTGACATTAGTTGTCTGAGCTTTCTAAAGTTGAATTTGGAAATCCTTTTGAAGAGGATGCTAGGTATTCCGATATATTAAAATACCTGGAACACACAGGTAGATCCTTTCAAATTTTCTGTGTATCAGTATTTATCAGAGAGTCCAACAGTTAAAACCCTTTTCCTTTTATGAACAATTTGATGTGAAATAAGGTGCCAATAAGTACAAGTAAAATTAACCAATTTGATTAAATACCCTAGTGAATTTAAGATATATGTCTCCATTGTACACATTATTAATTCCTTTGTAACCCAGTGGATGATTTTCCAGAGACCTTTCAGTTTAGAACCACTAGTGAGCACATTTCTATTATTGGAAGTGAAAATAAAAATATAAATACCTATAAGTAATCATGAGGCTATATACTTAGATTTTTTTCTACCAAATTAACTACTAAAGTTGATGGATTTTGTATTAATATTAGTTGTTTAAATTAAATTAGTGAATGTTAATTTGTATCAGATTGATACCCAAACACACCATAGGGCTAGTATATGCCCTCAGTGACTTCTCTTCTTAAAGGCAAGTGGAGATCCAATTTATAAACTTTATTAAAACACTGGAGTCTATGGGGGACATATATCCAAATTACCACAAGCATGCAATCCCAAAACCCAGAATATGTGTGTATGTATGTGGGTATAAAGATTTACCTGTCTAGAATACAATTTTATGTTATGTTTGAATGAAAAGGGGAACAAAAATTCAATCGTACTAAGGATGATTATATTATAATTCAAAAAAGTTAAGAAATGTAATTTTTTAAACAGCATGAAAGGCATTTTCCTGTCATAAAAAGGCATGAAAAATATTGGCAGTAGTTAGATATGTTCATTTGTAATGGATCAAATACAAGAAAGTGTCTGGCTCACAGTCTGCATTTATAAATGTATTTACTAACCCTTTCAGAGAAATGAGATGATCACATTAGAGGCAGGAATACGTAAATGTGTTCCAACTCTTATCAATTTATCTTTTACTCCCACTCTGAAACAAAAGTGCAGAAAAGCTCTTTACTTTGGGGAAGGTCTCCTAGAGGAATCTATTATATGAAGAAGGAGAACATTAGTAACCTGATTAGTTTATGATTTCTCCAACTACCTACAAAGAAATAAGAGTCTTTATTGGGGTCTTGGTTTAGATAGACATCACAGATGTAGATTAAAATTATTTTATTTGTTTTCATTGGGAAGGAAAGACTTGGGGTAGGAGCAAATCTAGGAGAGGTAAAGATCTTTAAAAAAACAATTGGGGAGTTGGCTCAGTCAAGTTTGTAAATATGAGATGGGATGCTAGAACCCACGTATATACTGGGTGTGGTCATAAGTGTCTTTAATCCTAGAGATTCTGAAGCAGAAACAAACTAACTTGCTAAACAAATCTAATAGTTTATTTCTGTGTCCAATGAAAGACTATCTCAATAAAACAGGGGATACAGGGATGGAGAAAGATACCCACTCTTGACCTCTGATATTCATGCACATCTGTGATGAGCATCTGCACACATGTTTATGTACTCCCAAATGAACATATGTACACACATTGCATACACAGCACATACATCCATGTGCAAAGAATAATAAAATCAATAAAGTTAATTTGGCTTATTATCTATAGTAAATATAATTAGCTAGCAAAAGATCTGTCAATACTTGATCTCATCAAGTTACCATAAATTATTATACCTATAAGGAAAACAAAATTCTAGAGGATTTAGGATATAGTTCAGTGGAAGACTTCTTGCCTAGCATGAACAAGATGATAGGTTCTATCTTTAATAACAGCAAAAGAACAATAGGCTCTATACAGAACACAAGTTTTATGATAACCTATAAATAAAATACATGACACAGCATCTACCTATAATTGAAATTGTTCAGTGATGTAAAAATCCTTTATTAAGAAGGAATCACTCTGGGCCACAGGACTAAGTGTATACTGTAATAGGCTTAACATCTAATTTCTTAATCATTTCCCCTGAAACATGGTCACTTATTTTTTGAAAACAACACAGTATAAGCCCAAATCATTATTCAGGGTGGTGCTGCTTTGTGAGATATTGTGTTTGGGTTTTGCTTTATTTTGCTTCATTGTTTGTGATCAAACTTAGAGACTTCTGTAAGTCACACAAATTTCTCCCTTGAGCTACAGTCTGTCTTCTGTTTTCTTCATTAGGAAAATGTTTTGAGTAAAGTTTAATTCACAGGAATATGTGAGGGTAATGCTGGTGTTCAGTGAGTAAGTAGTCAGTCATATCTATCTCCTCCCTTTTTTCTGAGCATGAAAAACTTTAATTATAATCACATAGATATAATATATTAAATTTGACACACACCCTCTCTAGAATTTTGGTTTACACTTTCTAAATGAAATGAAGTTATAGATTTTAAAAAAAACAGCAAAGACTGAAGCTCTTTAAATGACTGTTGCTCCTAGTCAGGAGAGGCAGAATAGTATGTGGGAAAGAAATCGAGAGGGAATGAATTAAGAAATATATGTCTGAGTAAAATACATATGCAAAACTTACTGAAATGCATGTATGAATCACCTCAAATTCTGAATGTTAATTGATACAATAAGGAATAATTATCCACTTGAAGAAACATATTTGACTGTAGATCAAATAAATGACCTGCCCAAGGAAATAGAAAACAATTATCCTAAAAGGATGATTCAGTAACACTGACATCACCCATCTGATTTCCAATGCTTCAGTGCACCAGAGCACACACAGAAAGATAACACTTGTGATTACTTACTTAAAGGCTCCTCTATTTTTCCCTTTATTTTTATTATGAAATATTTTTAAATATAAAAGCAGCTCATGTTGATAAATGCTATAGACGTGGCTGGCAAGTCAATGATCAGATCATATTTCTATGCTTAATTACACTGAGAATGCAATCATCAGCCGAGAAAACGTGGGAGAAATTAATAATCACAGTTTTGTTCTAAGGACACTTTAAGGTTTCATTGTGCACATCCATCATTCTTGCAAAGCATGTATTGAATGAAATGGACTACTATGTAGTTATTTCAGGAGCTGATATAGAGAGTGTATTTTCAGTGACATAAAACACATTTTCTAATCCTATTGGTGACTTGTTTGATGGAATAAGCCCAAAGAAAATGCATAGACTCTAATCAAATATAGCATTAGGCATTTCTTGTGATCTGTTTTTCACTGAATTGATCATTTTACCAATGGAAAGATATATTTGAGGAAATACAAACTGAATTCTTCCAGTTTGTATTTAGCCTGTTGTGGCTGAGCTATCACCACCTGACAGGTCAGTGCTTGGGTAGAGATTTATTTGCTGACATGTTGTGGTTATTGATTTTATTAGGGTTTACAAAATTTGTCTACATAGATATGCTTATATTTACAAATATTTTAGAATCTGTGCATAAGAAAAATGGTTTTAATCCAGAAGCTTGAGATACCTCTTTTGAGATTAACAATGAAGGACATATGTAGACACTGGAGGTATTTACTACAAAGGGTAAATCTTCGTTTTCATTGATGACTAATGAGTAGACACATTTGTCATCATTCTTGTGTAATGGTCACCAACCAACCTCTATGACAGAGCATTGAGGATTTCTGGCATTTTCAAAGCTCTAGAACTTCCAGGCAGGGATATCAGACAGAAACACTACAATACACCAAGGAAGAAGGTAAATTTTACATTCCTGGACATTCTCAAACGTTCTCAAAATTCTTACCACATATCTTCTGGTCAGTGATGTCCAAACGCAGAACAACCTCAGCATATCCCTAAAGCTTTGCTGCTGACATTGTTCCCTTGAAGATGAAACTTGCAGAATAGTGTTCAGAGTACATATCCATGATGTGTGCATGTTGCAGACATGATAAACATCTTTCTTTTCTTTAGTATCTCTTGTGGAGACTACTACATGCGTGCCAAATATGAATACCAAAAAGCATTTTTAAATGAAGTTTCATTATAATTCAACCATACCAGACATGTCGGCATTACATTTGATGTGATTTTATACAAAACTATATACTGTTGGATAGTTCTCACAGAGAAGAAAGTGGCCTGATAGCATAAAAAAATTACAATAGGCTCATTTACTGCAAAAGTTTATTGGCTGCAACATTAGTGAATTGTAAAATGCATTCTCTCTATTCTCCTGTTTAATTTATAACCATAATGTTGGTGAGCAAATGTGCAATTCCTATTACATAAATTAAGAACATATATTTGTCATAACCAAGAACATATTTTGAGGTAGCATGAATTTATAAGGATATAAGAATAAATATTTTATGAATGTTGTTCAACATTTTCACCAATGTTCCCAATTTTACTCATTAATTCCACCAAAAAAATTCTCATCAGAGTTCACTGTATTAGAAACTATATGAACTACAAAATATTTTGCTTTTTAAAGTAAATTAGTTTGACTAGAGAAAAAGGAAGTCATGCTTCTTTTCAGAAAATTTTCTGTTTTAAATACCTTTACATGAAAGCTACTCAGCATTAGGGACTAAAAGTTTAAGATCACTTAATAAACTTCTTGTGATAATTTCCAGAAGTTTAGCAGCGGAGACTTTATATAGTGACAGGAACATTGAGATATTTTGATCTTTAACAGCATTTACCATTTTCCATGCCACCGATAAAAAAATCTCATAAAAAGAAATTTCTCTAGTTTTTAAATTATTCATTTAAACCTGCTCTAGCATTCCCTAATGTGGTCCTTTATGATGGTTTCTTAATATTTTCATGCTTTACATTTCTCCTGCATTTAATAAATCCAATAATTCATTGAAAATTATTGTGCATATTCACTTCTGAAATCTTATTCAATTTATAAAGAATAAAACCTTTAACTATATTACAGCCCAACCACATTGCATCCACTGAACACAATATGAGTAATTTATTCTAATATTTTGGTAAGCAATTTATAAGCTACAGCTTAAATTTATCACTCTGTCTTTGATAAATAGCTATGAGAGCCAAGGGTGGCCCCAGTAATTAGTGTAGCTATTCATGTAAAGTTTTCAAACATTGTTCCCATACCTTGGGTGGACAGATTGTTTTCATTCCTTTTCTAATTTCCATAAGAAGTAGTTTTCACTTTATATTTCAACAATGTAATCATCGAAATGTTTCCAAGTGAATTCCTACAATTTTAAGGTAGATGAGTGATATTGTCAAACTTTATTTTTATTACATATGTTAATTTACAGATGCAAAGAAAGATTCTTTGAAGCATATATACCCCATTTATTTACTGATTTTAGCTTTGTACTTTGAGAGATTTTATTAGTATCATTTCTGTGGCAAAGAAGAAAAGAGTTTTTAAAGATGAGAAAATATGGTAATGGAAAATATTACTAGCCACTCTACCCAAAATAAAATAATAAACCAAAATCTATATGGTAACTTACTATACAGAACAAAAATATGTCCATTAAAATGGGTTTGACTTCAAGTTATTTATATGATAAATTGACCAGTACATATTTTAAATGCCCAAATAAATGTTTAAATATTTAGTCAGGAAGTTAATTTTAGGCTGGAGAGATAGTTTGGTGGTTAAGTTGTTGGATTGCAAAGACTAAGGGGACCCAGGTTTGATTCCCCAGTATCCACATAAAGCCAGATGCATAGTGATACATGAATCTGAAATGAATCTGAAGTTTGCAGTGGCTGGAGGCCCCAGCACACACATTCTCTCTCTCTCTCTCTCTCTCTCTCTCTCTCTCTCTCTCTCTCTCTCTCTCTCTCTCTCTCTTCCTCTCTTTCTCTTTCTGTCTCTCCTCTCTCTAGTCTCTGTTCTTAAAATAAATATAAATATTTTTAAAAGCATCTTAATTTTCTTGAATATTAGAACTTCAGTAATCAGTTCATTTATTTAAAATAAAAAATAATAATGCATCATGGATTATCATAAAATCTGATTTATTGTTGAGGTCTTCAGACTCTCTGGATTTCTGCTTGGGGTTGTGTTGGGTATCCTCAGTGTCTGTCTCCATTATTACCCTCTCACAGGTTATCTGATTTGCTATGGAGGTAGGTCTCTTGCTCATCTCACCAATCAATATGTATGTCACGGAGAGCTGTACATATGAAACCAAGGCCACATGCATTAGCTGAAAATATTTTTTTATAATGGTCATGGGCAGAACTATATTCAAGAGGTTCATGCACAGTGGTAGCTCAAATGCTATTATATTTACCTTGAGAAGGAGCATCAGGATGTATTTGTCCCAGCCCATTAATGTACTTGATCCTTTCAGTTGAACTGACACTACTACTAAAAATAAACAAAAAAAAAATAGCTTACCACAGCAAAACCTACATTTATTTGGTCCTTAAGGATGTGCTTAAAGCTATATAAAATGAGTTCTGGTAAAGAGTCCTGAACATGCTATGATGAGGAAGCATATGACCCTAGTCCCCACAGTGACTGGATCCAGACACTGCACTCAGAGCTTCCTCTCTGTTGTAAAATGAACCACAGCAGGTGACCAGCCCAGCCTTCTCCTTGTAGCTCTGCTCACAATTGGTATTTTCTTGTATGCTTATATTGGAGCAATGAATCAATCAGACACTGCACAGAGCTACAGTGGAAATAATAAGAGATGGGGGGATCTTAATCTATACATATAAGCAACATGTCCTTCTAAAACAAGAAAACAAATTTAAAAATCAAGTAAAATAAATG
>PVHP010022990.1:0-22500 GCA_004024765.1 Zapus hudsonius
AAAAAAAGATAGAGTGTGAAATGGAGATGGTGCATATTCACATGTTATTAAAATTAATTAATTTTAATTTAAACTTTTAAAATAAAATTAATTTTAATAAATAATAAGTGTCAACTCAATGCATCCATGGCTATCATGTATGGTTAAAACCTTAGCAGAAATTTGAATATAAGACCTATTAAGCAGGCTAGAGAGATGGCTCAGCAGTTAAAGTCACTTTCTTGGAAGACCTGATGGCCTGGGTTCAAATCCCTAGTACGGACATAAAGCCAGATGAACTAGGTGGAACATGCATCTGGAGTTCATTTGCAGTGGATAGAGGCCCTGAAATGCTCACTCGTGTGTGTGTGTGTGTGTGTGTGTGTGTGTGTGTGTGTGTGTGTGTATCTCTCTACTTGCAAATAAATAAAAATATTTTGCCGGGCGTGGTGGCGCACACCTTTAATCCCAGCACTCGGGAGGCAGAGGTAGGAGGATCACCATGAGTTCAAGGCCACCCTGAGACTACATAGTGAATTCCAGGTCAGCCTGGGCTAGAGTGGGACCCTACCTCGAAAAAAAATTTTTTTAAGTATATTATTTTAAACAATTCCTTGGTATAAATATAATTTTACCATTAATTACAGACAAGCAAATTTGCATACTAATGAGATAGATGTGCTTGTCTATTCTTACATAAAGAATTAAATCTTGGCTGAATATTTGATACTGTAGGATGTAAAGCATGTCAGCATCTTTCAGAGTTGATCAATATTTTGATTTTATAATCATCAGTACTGAGAACATCACTTTGCATAAATACGTAATACAAAATGGCAGAAGTGTGTTTAAGGCTATTTCAGAAATTGTTGGAACTTCTGTCCTAATCCCAAGACAAAAAATTCACTGAGCCACTTTTATGAAGCTAAAGTCAACAACTCAAACAGAAATTTAAAAAATCAAACATTCTCAATGTATCTAATTATGGATAATAAAGGAGAAAAAAAGCAAACATTCCAACATGCACACACGCACGCACATAAAATCCCTCTAGATACTAATTGGGCACTTCCATGCTGAGGATTAATGGAAGGAAAACATGAACAGTCTTTGTTGGATGCTTGGAAAATAGCTGCACAGGAAAGAGTACTTGCTGCCCAAACCTGAGGGCCTGAGGGGCCTCAACTCCATTCCCTGGCACCCACATAAAAATCTGGTGTGCCCACTCACACTTGCACCCCAGCCCTGGAGGAGTGAGGCTGAGATAGGAGCTCCCGATGTAGTGAGAGACCATCTCAAGGAAACAGAACTGAGGAGAGATAGACAGGACACCGCAAGTTCTTCTCTGGCCTCTACAGGCATGTGCGCAGGGCATGTGCATCTACTCACACACATGCATACACTACACACACATATACTACATACACTCATACGCACACCCCCATGCAAATGTCCATAGATGAGTGTGGCTCTTGCCTTTGGTCAGAGAAGCTTCTTTGCAGATGAGGATGACGGCTGGAGAGACTCAACAGTCACCAAAGTGCTGAGATGAGACACCTCTATCAAGCCCTTCAAGGCTCAAGGAACATTGTGAAGGAGGAGACAGAACGAATGTAAGAACCAGAGGATGGGGAGGAGTGCTTTGAAATGCTATTATCTTCCGGACACAGATTGACTGTGACCACAGTGGCTGCTGTTACCTACACAAGACCTGCACGATGTTGGGCCTCTCACATTTCGTGATAGATGATGGACTAACTGGAAAGAGGAAGGGATTCCGTGGATCGGGGATAAGGGAAGGGAAACAACAGAAGCAACAGGAGGGGACTGTGTTCAAGAAGCATTATGTACATATATGAAAAGTGTCAGCAAAAAGCATTGTCCCCATAACTGAATCATTGTTTCTAAAAGAGGGTGACGCACGCCTTTCATCCCAGCACTCCGGAGGCAGAGTTAAGAGGATCACCATGAGTTCGAGGCCACTCTCAGAATACATAGTGAATTCCAGGTTAGCCTGAGCTAGACCAAGACCCTACCTCAAAACAAACAAACAAAAAATTTTAAGTTGCAATAAAAATAAGTACAGCCTCTCTCTCAAGAATGTTCAGAAGATTTTTAAAATCATATCATCATGGCTTAGTATATCCAAATAAATGTTAGTTTTATTATAAATCAGGATAGGAACCAGTTGGGTGTGATGGTTTACACCTGAAATCCTAGCATATGAGATGTTGAGGCCTGGACAACCTAGAAACTTCAAGGTCAAACTGGTCTACATGGTAAAATCCTGTCGAAAGGAAGGAAGAAAGGAAGGAAGAAAGAAATAAAGAAAGGAAAAAAGAAAAAAAGGCTGGAGAGATTGCTCAGTGGTTAAAGGCACTTGATCGCAAAGCATGTCAGCCCATAAATAAATAAATAAATAAATAAATAAATAAATAAATAAATAAATATTTTTAAAAAGAAAGAAAAGCATAGCCCAAGCATATCATGACCACCCGCCGTAACATCCCTGCTCCTGGGTGGAGCTCAGAGAGGGGACAAGGGAACATCAGGAGCTCTTCCTTAGTCCACAAGCCGATTCTTGATACCATTATCTCAACACTTAACAACATAGGAGAAAATAATGAAGAGCAAAGTGTGATGGTTAGTATTGTCAATTTGACATGATCTGAAATCACTTAGGAGACAAGTCCCTGGGCATGTTGAGAGGGAGTTTCTAGATTTGGTTAACTGACGTGGGAAGACTCACCCTCACTGTGGGCAGTACCATTCCATGGGCTGGGATCCCAGACTGAAGAAAAGGGAGAAAGAAGCCAGGGATGGTGGTGCATGCTTTTAATCCCAGCACCTGGGAGGCAGAGGTAGGAGGATCACTGTGAGTTCGAGGCTACCCTGAGACTACATAGTGAATTCCAGGTCAGCCTCTCTAGACTCTACCTTGATGAAACAAGAAAAGAAAAAGGGAGAAAGCAAGCTGAGCACCAGCACTCACTGCTCTCGGCTTCTTGACTGTGGATGCAATGTGACCAGCTGTGCCTCTCCCTCCTCCTGCCAGACCTTCCCCGCCATGATGGACTGTATCCCCTGGAACTGTAAGCCAAAACAAGCCCTTCCTCCCTTAAGTTAAGTCAAAGGATAGCACGTTCCACAGGCCTCATTTTTACAACAGGGAAAGATGATGTCTAGGATCGGAGCTTGAAGACATGAATATGAAATGAGGAATTCTATTGTACGTATGGGAAACAGAAATGTCTCCTAGTGCTTGGGGACTGGAGCAGTGAGCCAAAGCTGGTTTTAATTATGTTGAGATGATTGGCTCCAGTAAAATTGCCACTGGAAATTGCCTCGGAGTTAAAGAATTTCATAAGATTGAGGGTTGGCAGAAGCCAAAGGGATCGTACTGCTCAATGCACCCTGCGTTCCATTTAAACCAATCAGCAAGTGTATCCTAAACACCATTCATCTTGGAAACTCCACTACAAAAATCCTTTTTTAATATTAAAAAGGTAATTGTCCATGATATCACATGAATCGTTAATCTAGACTTTAAGAAAGAAAAGTATCTAATGAGGTAAAATAAATTACAAAGTTAGTAAAACTTAACAGTTATTCTCATAAAATTTAAGAGCTTCTGAGCCTGGGCTGTAGCTCAGTTACCAGAGTGCTTGCCTAGCGTGCACAAAGCCCTGGGTTTGGACTCCAGCATTACATAGTGCATGCCTGTAATCATGCCTTACAGACGAGAGAGGCAGGAGGATCAGAAGTTCAAGCTCATCTATGGCTACATAGAGAATTGGAAGCCATCCTAAGATACATGAAACCCTGTCTCAAAAATGAATCATAAGCCTGGCGTGGTGGTGGTGCACACCTTTAATCCCAGGAGAATCGCCATGAGTTTGTGGCCATCCTGAAACTACATAGTGCATTCCAGGTGAGCCTGAGTTAGAGAGAGACTGTACCTCGAAAAACCAAATAATGATAAATACAGTTTTTAAAAAACCAGAGCTGGGGAGATGGCTCCGAGGTTAAAGGTGCTTGCTTGCAAAACCTTGATGGCCTGGGTTCAATTCCCCAATACCCATATAAAGCCAGAGGCACATTTGTCTAGAGTTCATTTGTAGTGGCAAGAAGCCCTGGTAAGGACATTCTCTCTTTCTTTCTCCCTCTCTCTTCCTCTGTGTGTCTCTTTCTCTAGCAAGTAAACACAATTTTAAAAAAATGTAAAAGTGAAATAAAAAATTGAAATGAAAGGGCAGAAAAAAAAATGAAAAGTATTGTCCAATAATGAAGAAAAACAAGGAGAGATGGCTCAGTGGTTAGGTGCTTGCCTCAATGCCTAATGACCAAGGTTCCATTCATTAGTATCCACATAAAGACAGATGCACAAAGTGGTGTCTGCATCTGGAGTTTGCAGTGGTTAGAGGCCTTGGCTCACCCATTCTCTTCCTTCCCCCTCCCTCCGTGCAAGTAAATAAATAGATAAATAATAATTAAAATCACAAAATTGAATAAATATAAGAAGGAAATAGCCAGGTGTCGTGGAGCATGCCTTTAATCCCAGCACTCTGGAGGGAGAGGTAGGAGGATTGCCGTGAGTTCGAGGCCACCCTGAGACTACATAGTGAATTCCAGAGCAAGACCCTACCTCAAAAAAACAAAAACAAAAAAAAAAAGGAACTAAAAAATAAAAGCATAAATTTTTTAAAATAAGATAAAGTCAAAAAATATTAAAAGTAGTTGGGCATGGTGGTGCAAACCTTTGATCCCAGCACTCAGAGGCAGAGGCAGAAGGATCACAGTGAGTTCAAGGCCAGCCTGGGACTACAGAGTGAGTTCCAGGTCAGCCTGGGCTAGAGTGAGACCCTACCTAAACAAACAAGCAAACAAAGTACTAAAAGTATAGTAAAAAGAAAAAAAAGGAAACACAATGGGAAAAAAAAACTTCCTTTTTTATTTATTTATTTGGGGGTGGGTGGGTGGAGGTAGGGTTAGCCCAGGCTGACCCGGATTTCACTATGTAGTCTCAGGCTGGCCTTGAACTCACTTCGATCCTCCTACCTCTGCTTTCCAAGTGCTGGGATTAAAGACATGTGCCACCATGCCCGGCCAACCTTCTGTCTGAGTCCTGTAAAACTGGAGTGTACCAGGTGATTGCAGGGGAGGAGAAAGGGAAGGGCTGGTGGAACTTGTTAAGTCTTTTTGTGTTTTGCTTCTGGAGGAAACAGCAGCTTCTACGGTTTCAGAGTTCTGTTTCTGCCTGGACCAAGCTTCCTGCCACCTGTATTTTTCCTAACTTCCTGCTCTCCACTTACCTCCAACCCTAGGGCTGTGCCCACGGTGGCTCAGTTTGAAATAATAGTTTCCCTGCCAGGTGTGATGGCTCACACCTTTCATCCCAGCACTTGGGGAGGCTGAGGTAGGAGGATGGCCATGAGTTCTGGGCGAGCCTGGACTACAGAGTGAGTTTCGGATCAGCTAGAGTGAGACCCTGCTTCAAAGAAAACAAAATAAACAAACAAAAAACAACAACCAACTAAATAATAGTTTCCCTATCAGGTGGCATCTGGCCACAGCCCTCCAAGCCATGGGCTGTGACAAGTGGACTTCCTCTCCACCTCTGACCTGTCCTACCAGCGTGGTCAGTGGCTAGTAAAACCCACAACTTGAGGCTAAAACTCAAAGCTCTTGAGAGCTGTGGGTTGGTTGGCTCTGAGGGAAGGACCCCAGTCTCTCAGGACTGCCTGGCTTTTATCTTTTGAATGAGGCTTCTGTTTCCTCGCCTAGCTTCCCACCACTAGGGAGCCACACAGCTGAATTGGTGTGTGCCCTTCTGTGCGTGTGTGTGTGTGTGTGTGTGTGTGTGTGTGTGTGTGTTTCAGCTGTCCTATCTCTTTTGTGAATTTCTGATGTTCTTCTCTCTTGGAATTCCATCTACTTTTGCCTCCTGACTGTGTCACTATGTCCACTTCTGATCACTAACGCAGCTTCTAATCTCCCAGCTCACCTGAAGTTCCCTACCTTGTCGTAATAAATTTTCTTCATGGGATTTGAGAAGGTGATGAGGGTGGACATAGGTAACCTCACCATGTGTTACTCAAGACCCCAAGCAAAACAGGCAGTTTGGCATCAAGCTATACAATCGATTCACATTTTTTATTTTCCCTGATATCTAGGTGAAATTAATTTATAAATGTAGTTCTTTCATTAATAGTTAAATCACGAGTCAATGCATTGTGACGAATACCTGAAACAAGGAGTGGAAATCACAATGAATATCATGAGATCTCAGTCCAGCCAGTGACTACGTCATGTAAAGACATCTCCTGCATGTCCCCAGAGTCCCTCCTGCCATCTGAGGTAAGGTCTCAGGAAAGAGGTTGCCATGTTTCTTTCTGGGGGTGGTGGCACTTCCATACATGGGTTCAAGGAGCACTGAGCTAAACGTGCCCTTTCCTGAATTAGCAGTCACACTTTCCAAAACCCTGAGGAAGAACTGCTCTAGAGAACCCAAGACCCAGGACACAACCATGATCAAAGAGAAGTGGCTGATGGCCAGCATCCGCAGAGACCAGTCATTCATCCTCCAGATGTTCCTTACATGTCCACTGTGAGCCAGATCAGGCACTGGGCACTGTTCCTAACATAGCTGCCTCCCACTCTCCCTGCTGGACCACCTCAGCTTCTCCATGGGCCCCTTGTGTCACCTTTGCATTGCTGGACAGACATCAGATCAGAAGCAGCTTATGGGCGAAAAGGTTTATTCAGGCTTACAGAATCCAGAAAAAAACACACCATCAATGGCAGAAGAAGGTGGCTCACTTCCATAGATTCACAGCAGAGAGACACCATCAAAGAGCCAGCACGCATGAACAGTCAGAGCTCCAACTGGCTCTTACCACCCCATAGGGCTGGACTCCAAGATCTGACCCTAGTCACATACCTCTTCCCCAGCAGGGCTCTGTCCACTGAAGACTCAAGTTGCAAACTCAAGCTTAAAAAAAAAAATGGCTGAGCCTATGGGGCCACACATTCAAACCATCACAGACCCCACCAAGGGTCTTGCCCTTCGTCTGGAGTGGAGTTTTTCTGTACAGTTGGGACTAAGGTACTAAGAGCAGGATGCAGGGTCACCAGAAACTGCAAGACAGGAAGCATCCCTGTCTGCAACGCCAAATAGCTGGAGAAGTTCTTAAATGTGAAGCCCTGAAGTGATGGTAGAGGCAGAGAGTAGAGCGATGCAGCTGTCAATCAAGGAAGAGAGAGGAAGAGGCAGAAGAGAGAAAATCACAGGCCTGATGACAGCTTATTCCCGACCTCTAGATTCCAGGAATGTGAGAGAAGAAATTCCTCCCAGCCAGTTTGTTACTTTGTTTCAACAGCCTCATCAAACTGATTTAGAGGCCTTGGCCTTGGCCTTAGCCCTTATGATAGAGTCAGGGGCTTGATCAGACTTAGGTGAGGCTCTCCCTGAAGGAAACCAGCTCTGCTGACTGATGGATGAGGCTGAGTGGAGGCCCAGGAACAGGCCCAAGAGGAGAGCGTGGTCATGAGCCTGGGGGCTATGGGGGATAGCCAGCTTGTGTGTGGGACAGGGCTGAGGCAAGTGCAGACCATCCCATAAGCCTCTGCTTAGCCCCCAGTATCCTGTCCATAAACTTGGTCCAAAGCCCATTCTCAGGTCTTCCCTCCTAGCAAAGAGTTAGGAAGCAGGGTCACTGAAGACAGGGGAAGGGGAGGAGTAGGTCAGAGCTGTGGCTGGAGAGGACATGGCTGCAGAAAGCCTTCATATATATTTGGGAGAGACAGGCAGGATGACAGAGAGAGAATAGGTGCTCCGGGGCCTCTTGCCACTGCAAAGGAACTTCAAATGTATGTGCCATTTTGTACATCTGGGTGGAGAATTGAACCAAGGCTATTAAGCTTTGCAAGCAAGCTCCTTTAACCACTGAGCAATCTCCCCAGACCTGAAGAAAGTCTTTTATGCATCACTTACTAAACTATTATATGCTGAGGTTGTGGACATAGTCTCAGATCTTATGGGGATTGTCTTTTGTAAATAATTTATCTTAGAGAGAGAGAGTACAGTATGGGCGTGTGAAGGCCTCCTACTGCTGCAAAGGAAGTCCAGATGCACGCATCACTTTGTGCCTCTGGCTTTATGTGGGTTAAGGGACTCGACCCCTGGCCATCAGGCTTTAATCACAGCCTGAGATTGTCTTTTAGAAAGGTCAACATATATTAATTGCAAAATAAATGCAAAAGAAGTTAGTCTGGGGCTGGAGAGATGGATCAGTGGTTGAGAAGCTTGCCTGCAAAGCCTAATGGCCTGGGTTTGATTCCTCAGTACCAACATGCATCTGGAGTTTGTTTGCAGTGGCTAGAGGCCCTAGTGCTCTCTCTCTCTCTCTCTCTCTCTCTCTCTTTCTCTCTCCTTGCAAATAAATAATTTTTTTTAAAAAGCTAGTCTTACAGCTCCTGTGATGTTAACACGTTTTAACTGTTCCATGGTTGAGGACACAGAGAAGACTTAGTAAGCGCTCCCTTATTCCCCAGTGAATGGACAGCACAACTGTGCAGAACTTGGGAAAAAGGCTGTGGACTGATTTTGAGATCTTAGCTGAGTACCCACCTCTGGCCTATGAAAGAGGTTGGCCAGTCAGTCCGTGAGGGATGGAGACCACAGGACATAGATCTGGTGGGTCATGATGGTGTGTGGTTTGCTCCAAATCCCCCACAATGTGGAAGAGGCAGCAGGTCTGCAGGAGAACTTCTGGGTTTGGAATGTGTCCCTGGAGGTGGGGCGTGGAATGGAATCTGCTTCATTCCTGACAACTAAAGGGCAAGAATGTGACTGGGGTTGCCTGAGGCAACAGTTTAGAGGTTACAGTTGAGGAAGTAAGTTACTCCACTGTGATCAGGGCTGAGGAGCTCATGGGAACACTGCCTCGGTGTGCTGTGGGTCACCTGAAGCCTCTTTAAAGGGACTTTGTCCTAAAGATCCGCTCTTATGGTTACCCCAACAGGAGCATCAAACCCTCAAGAATAAAGAGTCAAGGGGAATCAGGGGGACAGCTGGTGGAGGAAATGCCTGCGAAGGAGCTCCTGGGTCTCCAAAGCACTTCCAAAGGGTTCAACGAAGTTAAGAGCTCACTTTGGAAGCTTGCTGACCAAGGAGGGCCAACCACTGTCATCAGAAGCATCCTTGCCCCTTTGTCCCAGTTTCTCTTTCAACACAGCAAGGGTCAGAGGTTGGCCCTGGTGGTTGAAAGGGGAGGGATCAGAAATAGATCAGAAACTGACCATATCTTCCCTTTCCTACTGTGGACATTCTTCCTATAGGGACCAAGTTTGAGCGACTCTGTTTTTATTATTTCTCTAGGCTGGGAAAAATTAACTACTATTATAGTTTAGAGCCTAAATGAACCCCCCAAAGGCTTGGTATTAAAAGCTTCATTCCTTGTCAGGAGAGATGGCTCAGCAGTTAAGGCGTTTTCTTACAAGGCAGAAGGACCTGAGTTCAATTCCCCAGTACCCACCCACATCAAGCCAGATATACAAAGTGACCCATGTGTCTGAAGTTCATTTGCAGTTGCTGGATGCCCTTTCTCTCTCTCTTGAATAAATAAGTTAATTAATAAAAATTTAAAAGCTTCATTCCTTGTCTGAGGAGACTGCCCAGCAGTTAAAGGTACTGGCTTGCAAAGCCTTCCTGCCCAGGGTTCGATTCCCCAGTATCCATGTAAAACCAGATGTACTAAGTGGTGGATACATCTGGAGTTTGCTTACATGGCAAGAAGCCCTGGCACGCCCATTCTTTCTCTGTCTCTCTTTCTCTGCTTGCAGATAAATAAATAATTTTTAAAGGCTTCATCTCCAAGATGGTGCTACTAATGAGTGGCAGAACCTTTAAGAGGTGTGGCCTACTGGGAAGTCATTGGAGGCATATCACTAAGGGAATCGAGAGACCCTGGCCCCTTTCTCTCCCTCCCTTTGCTTCCTAGCCATGAGGTGAGAGGTTTTCCTCTGTCACATCCTCTCACCAATATGTACCCTTCCATAGACCCCAAATCAGTCATGGACTAGAGTCTTCGAAAACTGTGAGCCACAGTGGTTAAAGGCACTTGCTTGCAAAGCCTGATGGCCCAGGTTCAGTTCTCTAGTACACATATAAAACCAGATGCACAAATGGTGTATGGGTCTGCAATGTGTTTGCATTGGTAAGAGACCCTGGTGTGCCCATATGCACAGACCCTCATTCACTCTCTCTCCCCTCTCTCAAATAAATAATAAATAAATAAAACCGTGAACAAAACAAATCTTTTCTCTTTGTGAACTGAAGATCTCAGGTATTTGTTACCATGGTGGAAATCTGAGCACAAATGCCAGAGACGGACCTGGGATTTCAGGTAACAAGACCAGTTCTCATGAGCCACAATGGAGCAAAGAAACCATGGGGCTGGCTGAAAACCTCATCCATGGGAAACGATCCTATCCGGATTGTTTATGGGACAGTCATGGAGAAAAGGCTTTGTGACTAGGGTCTTGGAATCCGGCTTTTTCAGTTGCACCTTGAGATGACATGAATGCAGACAGCAGGACATCTGACCAAAGAAGAAGGTGGGTGAGCGTGGGCAGGGTTCAGGTGGAGGGGAATCAGAAGGTTAGGAAGGTTGAAAGCAGCAGTGAAAGGGGGCAGGAAGAGCAAATAAGGAGGAAGGGTGGGAGCTGAGGTCAGAGTGGGCTTCTTCATAGGACTAGTGAATAGTTTGGGGTAGTATCATGGTTTGATCCAGGTGTCCCCCACAAACAAATGAATGTGTTCTGATAGATCGATCCTCAGCTGATGATAGTTTGGACTTTACAACCTCGATAGAGCTGTGTTGTTGGGGGCGGGCTTATGGGGTTATAAGCCAGCTTCCCCTTGCCAGTGTTTGGCACACCTTCCTGCCATTGTTTGCAGTGCCATGGTGGAGGTGATGTCCATCCCTCTGCTCATGGCATCATTTTCCCTACCAGGATGGAGTCTCCCCTCAAGTCCATAAGCCTAATAAACCTATTCCTCCACAAGCTGCTTTTGCTTGGGTTCTTTTGGCACAGCAACTAGAATGCTGACTACAACAGTTTGGTACCAGGAGCGAGGTCTGTTGCTGCTAAAACCCTGATAATGTGGCTTGGCCTTTTGGAAGTGATCTGCAGGAGGAATGTGGACGGATTGGAAACCTTGTCCTGAGAGACACCTTGCAGTGCTGTAAGTACAGCTTCATGGAACATTCTGGTCAGAATTAAAAGACCTGAATGCAATAAGAACTATGGACTGTAAGGTTTAGCTGACAAGGGTGAGAAAGAATTTTGTCAGGACTTTGCCAGAAGCAGTTTGTGTGAGAGGCTTGCTGCATTCTGCCTGCCTGTGTCCTGGGAACTTGTGCAGGGTTGTTTATGTAAAGATGGATTGGTGTGAGCAGATGGAGATGGCACAGAAAGAAAGATCTTTGGGCGGAAACTGCTGCCCGTTCACCTGCAATTGTTTGAGAGATTACAACCATTGAGAATGGGCCAGCTGGTCTGCTTTGGAACAAGAGGAAGAATGTGGACTCTTTGAAGTAAGGGGCCTAAATGCTTTGTTCCCCGCTGGATTAACAAGTTGGTAGCGCACCTGGTTCTGTGGAATAGAGATTGGTTAGAAATAGAGGGTCATTGGATTTGCAACACAGTTTTGTTTTTGAAAAATGACCATTGGCAATGTGAAGCAGGTGTTCTAGATTGCCTGCATGGAAGCCTGATGGAGCCATGAGGATGAACTGTGGGTTGCAATGGAGACCCAATAAGATGCCAGGACTATGGATGGCTGCCAAGGCAAGCTGCCAGCACTGGATGAAGTTTTCTGGGACTGTGAGTAGCCAAGCTGGAGGGGCAGAATCAAATCTCCAAGAGACTTGTTTAAATACAGGATCATTGAACTTGGAGTTAGAAATTGAGGCTTCCCTGCTTGTTTAGAATCTTGTATTGGTTCAATCTGTTTTTGCCATGCCTCATGTTTTGCAGTGTGAATGTTATGTGCCATTATAGGTTAATTTTTGGTATTATGGCTCAATTAAAAGCTGTGGGGACTTAAGAGTTGAGCTGAACACATTGTATTTACATCATGTATGATTATTAGTTTGTGGGGGCCAGGGTCAGACTGTCATGGTTTGATCCAGGTGTCCCCCACAAACAAATGAATGTGTTCTGATAGATCGATTCTCAGTTGATGGCAGTTTGGATTTTATAACCTTGCTAGAGCTGTGTTATTGGGGGCAGGCTTATGGGGGTTATAAGCCAGCTTCCCCTTGCCAGTGTTTGGCACACCTTCCTGCCATTGTTTGTAGCACTGTGGCAGAGGTGATGTCCACCCCTCTGCTCATGGCATCATTTTCCCTGCCAGGATGGAGTCTCCCCTCTAATCTGTAAGCCTAATAAACCCATTCCTCCACAAGCCGCTTTTGCTTGGGTTCTTTTGGTGCAGCAACTAGAATGCTGACTACAACAGGTGGCTTCTGGGTAATGAACATAGTCATAGGAAGTGGTATCCAGGCCAAAATGGAGAGGAAGGTCAGAGGAGATAGAGAGATGTGGACCAGGGGACACTCATGAGATATGAACACAAGCCTGGGTGATGCAAGTTGGAGACAACAGGGTTATATCCATAGTCGTCAGTGAGTGAGGAAGCACAGCCTGGAAGTCTGCATGAACCACAGAAGATGGGGCCCCTGGATGTGAGCAAGAGGAGTGTGGTAGTTTCAATGTGTGTCCCCCATAGACTCAGGTGTTTTATTGAAGCTTGTAACTTGGGTTTCCAGCCACCTGGTTGGAGGAGGTGTCACTAGGGGTGGATCCTGGGGTCCAGCCCAAAAGTATGCAGAAAGGTCTGAGTTCTGGGGGAGTCCTGCTTGCTGCTTGGTGGTGTTGCTGACTGTTGGTGGTTTCTCTCTGCTTGGATTTATGAAAGGGAGCCAGCTTCTTCCACCATTCTTGGTGGAACTTCCCCCGGATCTGTAACCTTGAAGTGGACTCCTCCCTCCCATAAACCGAGTCTGGTTTGGATGTTCATGCCAGCAATGTAGAGCTGTCTACAGCAAGGAGTGAAGACAGGACATCCAGATGGCTCTTCCTGGAAGGATGAGTTAAGCATCATGTTGTATTGGATGTGATCACAGGGCAGGACTTACAACTGGAAGTCAACCAATGAAGATGGGAATGTGAGGAGAATGGACTCGGCCCAGATGGTGACCTCCACCCCTCCAAGTGTGCTCTGAGGACCAGCAGCTTCCCTAGTCCTGAGCCCATGATACCAGGCCCACTCCAGGAATACTGAATCTGAGTCTACATATCACAGGCCACCTGGGTGGCTCAAGGCACGATATAGTTTTCTACAGTATGAAAACCCAGGAACACTAGGAGGTTATATTTCTTTTATTCTGAGCCCATAAGGAGCTGCTGCCTTGGGCATCCAGGACATGGAAATCAATGTCATGGGGATTGCAAAACCATGGGCTGAAGTTGCTGTGATGATTTGAGAGATCCTGGCCCCTGGGCTCCGTGTGGGTGGCTGATTGATAGGACAGTGCAGCTGAGGAAAATTGAGGCCAGTTTGCTGTATGGAGAGATTTAAGTGATGGACGGCCTCATCAAAGACACAGCCCCAAGATTCTCCCCAGTGGCTTTGCTTGCTGGAGGCATTTATCACCCTCACAGCCAATGCCACAGATATTTATTGGGTATGACCCAGGGCCAGGCATGGACTCTTAAATAACCTACTGTATTTCCAGAACCTTTGCATAAACCCAATCACATTTAAGTTTTTCTTCTCATCCCCACACTCTGAGGTGCCTGAGAAAGATAGGTTAGACTTATCTCTATTTGCCATCCTTGAAAATTCACCCTAAATCACATGGGGATGTGAACACAAGGGGCCATGGATAGTGACAATAAAGGGAAAAACACAACAGAGCAGAAGCCCATCCTAAGGGACTTCTTTGAAACAACATATAAAAGTGTCTTTGTGGAAGGGAAGGCCTGGCATTGCTTGTGTGAGTCCTCATCTCATGGAATTCACAGCCTTGCCATTAAACACCAGTCTGGTCACTGTGATTCTAAATGAATGAGTGAGATATTGCTGGCAGCAGTTTTAATTTTTAAAACAAGAGAAATGTGGGAGGAAGGGACATCACATCCTCTCAGACCGAACACTGGCTTTCCACTTGCTCTTCACTGTAGCCAAGGAGACGTGGGTGGGAAAGAAATTGTGAAGGGAGAAGGTGTGGTTCAGCCCCTCTGATCACATTTGTTTCAGCATCTGAGCTTCCAGTCCACAGGATCTTCCTTCCAGAGCCAGAGGAAGGGGCAAGAGCAGGAAGTAACTCAGTGATAGGGAAGGGACTTCTTCCATCCATTCTTTTAGGGATTTGGGTAAAAGAGCCAAGTCCCTCCTGGCCACTTTCCTCCATTATTTGTGCAAACCTCTACCAGGGACAGAGGACATGGCTGGCTAACCAGTGAACACATCTCCTTAAACCATCAACAACTTTGTGCTCAGACAGCCTCACTGAACTTTCAGTTAGGATTTGTTTTTCACTTTTTAAAATGTTTAAATATTTGTATTTATTTACGAGAGAGAGAGAGAGAGAGAGAGAGAGAGAGAGAGAGAGAGAGAGAGAGAGAGAGAGTCACAAACAGACAGGGAGTATGCACACACCAGGGCCTCCTGCTGCTGCAAACAAACTCCAGATGTATGGGACACTTTGTGCATCTGGCTTTACATGGGTACTGGGTAATCCAACCAAGGCCATCAGACTTTGCAAGCAAATGCCTTTAAGCACTGAGTCATCAGCCCTGCTTTTGATTTTGTTGTTGTTGTTGTTTTGAGGGAGGGTCTCGCTCTAGCCCAGGCTGACCTGGAATTCACTTTGTAGTCTCAGGGTGGCCTTGAACTCACTGTGATCCTCCTACCTCTGCCTCCCGAGTGCTGGGATTAAAGGTGTGCACCACCACGCCTGGCTCTGCTTTTCATTTTTAAAGGCTATAATGTAACTCTCAGCATGAAAAAACAAGAGATAAGGGGTGTCCATCCTGCCATTAGTCATAATGTTTTGTATCTAGGCAGAGCCTAGAGTCCCGCATGAAGTGAGATGAGAGAAGCCTGGTCCAATAGGGCAGAGAATTCAAAGTTCAAGAATTCCAGATAGCAGGAGCCTTTGGTATATTCTTCCTGCTTCTGTTGCTTTCTAAAATCAATCAGGATATTGAATTTGTGAGTTCACTTTTCAAATACATTGCCAGAAAAACATCTCTAAGCCAAGCTTAGACCTTTGCCCATCATTCTTCCAAGTCTAAAGCCTTCTGGTAGTTTTCCTATTAATATCTTCCTACAATTAAGGATATCAGAAGCATAGCCCATCAAAAAAGAATCCCATTCAAGGCTCTAAGAATAAAGACTTTATTTTCTTTCTTGTCTTCTTTAGCCATTGAATGCTATAATGAAACTGACAGGCAACCCAGTATTAAATCTCACTATGTGCCAGGCCCTGCGTTCAGCACTTTCATACATTCACTTAATGTCCACAACAATGTCACTCTAGGCCTCTAGGCCTGCATGTGGCCTAGTTAAAGACAAAGCTCAGTCATGTCTATTTAAGGCCTGCATCTGCCTGCCACACATTATTCAGAAAAAGCAGAGTGGGAGAAAGTTTTTATTAATTTTAATTTTATTTTATTTACTTACACATCTTAAAATTTATTTATTTTATTTTATTTATTTATTTATTTGAGAGAGACACAAAGAAAGAAAGAGACATACAGGCAGGTGGTGGAGGGAGAGAATGGGCATCCCTGCAAATGAATTCCAGATGCATGCACCTCTTTGTGCATCTGGCTTTACGTGGGTACTGGGAATCAAACCCAGGTCATCAGGCTTTACCAGCAAGCGCCTTTAACAAGTGAGCCATCTCTCTGGCCCATACATATATTTTTTTGAGACAGAGTCTCACTCTGTAGCCCAGGTTGTCCTGAACCCACTATGTAAACCAGGCCTGCCTTGAACTGATGAACACCGTCCCCAGTCTTCTGAGTGCTGGGATTATAGGCATGAGCCACCATGGTCTCACAATGTGCTAGGGTTTTTTTTTTTTTTTGTGTGTGTGTGTGTGTGTGTGTGTGTGTGTGTGTGTGTGTGTGCAAGTGTAAGGACCTGAGTTCAATCCCCAGCACCTGTGTAAAAAGCCAGGTATGGTCGTGTGTACCTATAACCTCAGTGCTGATTGGAGCAGAGACAGGTGAATTGATGAGGCTCACTGGTCAGCCAGTCCAAATGAAAAGTAAACTTTATGCATATAGGCAAGCACTCTGCCCTCCTCCAGGTCAGTGAGAGACTCCATCTCAAGAAAATAAAGTGACAGGGCTGGAGAGATGGCTCAGCAGGTAAGGCACTTGCCTCCAGTGCCTAAAGCCACGGGTTCAATTCCCCAGGACCCACATAAGCCAGACCCACAAGGTGGTGGCCCTGGTGTGTTCCCTTCTTCTCTCTCTCTCTCTCTCTCTCTCTCTCTGCTTGAAAATCAATAAATAAAATATTTTTTTAAAAAATAAAGTAACAGAGGAGGAAACCCAATACTCTCTTCTGGCCTCAAAATACATGTGTGTGCAACTGCACACGCATGTGCATGCACCCCCACACACACCACACCTCGTATACACTCATACCACAATGTCATGGCTTGATCCAGGTGTCCCCACAAACAAATGAATGTGTTCTGATTGATCGACCCTCAACTGATGGCAGTTTGGGTTTTACAACCTTGCTGGAGCTGTGTTGTCGGGGGCGGGCTTATGGGGTTATAAGCCAGCTTCCCCTTGCCAGTGTTTGGCACACCTTCCTGCCGCTGTTTGCAGTGCTGTGGCAGAGGTGATGTCCACCCCTCTGCTCATGCCATCGTTTTCCCTGCCAGGATGGAGTCTCCCCTTGAGTCCATAAGCCTAATAAACCCATTCCTCCACAAGTTGCTTTTGTTTGGGTTCTTTCTGCGCAGCAACTAGAATGCTGACTGCAACACACAACTTTTATTTTCTTGGTTTTTCCTTCTACTTCTGCCTCCAGAATGCTGGGATTAAAGGTATGCACTACCACACAGGGCTCACATCACAACTTTATAAGAAAAAAATTTCAAAGCAATTTAAGGAAGGAAGGGCTAATTTGGGCTCTCAGTTTGAAGGCCCAGTCCAGGGGAAAGCAGGGTGGCAGGAGCATGAGGTGGCTGATCACACCGCATAGGCTGTCAGAAAGCAAGAGACAAATGCCGGTGCCCAGATCACCTCCTCCTATTCATTCAGCCCATGGGATGGTGTCACCCACATTCAGTATGGGTCTCCCCCAGAAGGTGTCAGTTATAGACACTCACAGAAGTGTGTTTCCACGGTGCTTCTAAATCCAGTCATGTTGAGAGTGAAGCTTAACCATCACACATAATAACAGTGAATAAAGCAGCGACGGTCTTTTCCTTTAAAAAAACAAAACTGATGTATCCACGCTCCACTTTGTGCACCTGACTTTACATGAGTACTGGGGAATTGAACCCTGGTCGTTGGGTTTTGCATGCAAGTGTCTTAACCACTGTGCCATCTCTTCAACCCCAACAGCTTTTCCTTGTAGATGAGGAAACAGAGGTTTAGACAGATTAAAAGATTGACCAGAACTGATAAATACAGGAATCGAGGTCTTGTGTTCCCAAACCCAAGTGTAATAAAATAACCATTCACAGCCTCTCTACTGAGACGCAGAACCAGCTACTAGAGAGCCTGAGTGATCCAGCCTGCCTCCCTCATTTCAATGGGCAGAAATATCCAACAGGAGAAGTCAGCCAAGCTCTCCCAACTCTCCAGAGCTGATCCCAGAAACCTTTGAAGACAACATTGTTTTAGTGCTTTGGAGGCTTGAAATCGGAAACCTCGGGATGGAAAATCTTGTGCATCTTGCTTGCGACCTCCCCTCCATTTGCACAGAGTGTACTAAGAGATCTTGCTTAGGGAAAGAAAAACTGTTGGTCCCTGTCACCGGAGCTGGAGAATCCCAAAGCAAGTTTCCCTTGAGTTAAGTGCAGCCGCTGTTAAAGGTGTTACTGGGGGCTGAGGATGGACTTGAGAGGACAGAGCCTTTGCCTGCAAGCATAAAAGTCCCCAGCGCCACATTGGTAACCTCAGTGCTTGGCAGGTGAAGGCAGGAGGATTAGAAATTCAAGATCGCCTGGCGTGGTGGTGCACGTCTTTAATCCCAGCACTCGGGAAGCAGAGGTAGGAGAATCACCATGAGTTCAAGGCCACCCTGAGACTACACAGTGAATTCCAGGTCAGCCTGGGCTAGAGCAAAACTCTACCTCGAAAAACCAAGAGAGAGAGAGAGAGAGAGAGAGAGAGATCATCCTTGGCAGCCTAGGTAGGCTACATGAGATCCTGTATCAAGAAAAGAAGTCATGGAGCCTGGCATGATGGTGCACGCCTTTAATCCCAGCACTCAGGAGGCAGAGATAGGAGGTAGCTAAGAGTTCAAGACCAGCCTCCAGCCTGAGACTACATAGTGAATTCCAGGTCAGCCTGGGCTAGAGAGAGACCCTACCTCGAAAAACCAAAGAAAGAAGAAGAAGAAGAAGAGGAGGAGGAAGAAGAAGAAGAAGAAGAAGAAGAAGAAGAAGAAGAAGAAGAAGAAGAAGAAGAAGAAGAAATTGTGGGAGCTGGAGAGATGGCTCAGCAGTTAAGACATTTGCCTGCAAAGCAGAAAGAACCGAGTTTGATTCCCCAGTACCCATGTAAAGCCAGATGCACGAGGTGGTGCATGTGTCTGGAGTTCATTTGCAGTGGTTGGAGGCCCTGGTGCGCCCATTCTCTCTCTTCCTATTTGCCTCTTTCTCTCTCTTACTTTCTGTCAAATAAAGAAATAAATAATTTTAATGTTGTTTTTGTGTGTTACTTTACATAACTTGCATAGAGGAGTTTTTTGTTTGCTAGGTTGGTTTTGGTTTTTTGAGGTAGGGTCTCACTTTAGCCCAGGCTGACCTGGAATTCACTATGTAGTCTCAGGGTGGCCTCGAACTCATGAGGATCCTCCTCCCTCTGCCTCCCGAGTGCTGGGATTAAAGGAGTGTGCCACCAGGCCTAGTTAGCTAAGGTTTATACAGTGTTCCCAAGGGACAGTATCAGCTAGGAAATAGACTTGAGTCATTATAGAGTTGGACACTAGAGGGCGAGCCAGGATGCCCAGGAAACCTCCAGAGAGGAAGAGAGGCAAAGGAGGCAGGAAATTAAGCAGTCAAAACTACAGATAGTATCACCAGGCCAGATGTTGCCTGTTACACCAGAAAGAGGTATCTGCGTGTGTGTGTGTGTGTGTGTGTGTGTGTGTGTGTGTGTGTGTGCCCGTGCTTGGGTTTAATTTTGTTATTGTTTAAACACACAGAATAGGATTGACTTTTCACATGTATTCAATTTCACACTCTGAAAAAAAAATTATCATCTCCATTTTATAGATTAAGAAACTGAAGCTTAGTGAAATGAAGTGGCCAACGTCATCAGTACAAAAATATTGACCGCTCACCTCTTTAAAGAGCATGTCTGAGTGCCTTTGGTCTGCAGCATTCCTTAACTTCTTTGGTTAAACCTTTATGATTCCAGGCTGGGGAGAAGGCTCAGCATCTGAAGGTGCTTGCTTGCAAAGCCTGCTGGCCTGGGTCCAGTCCATTAGCACCCATGTAAAGCCAGATGCAGAATGTAGCGCATGTGTCTGGGGTTTATTTACACTCCTCTCACCCTCTCTCAAATAAATAAAACATTATTTTAAAACTTTATTATTCACAACCTTTCCCTACTGCTCCAGGCAGCCCAGTATTTTTACTCATAAATCATTTTAGATTCCTTGAACTTCTCCAGCCCCCCTTCTCTTGCTGGAAACGCCTTCCCTTTTCTCTCTGCACCTCGGAGACCACCATCCCTTCATGTCTAGGGTCTTCATCACTCTCTCTTCTGGGCTCCTGTTTGCAGGGACTTTCTGAGATGAAGGAGGTATTCCACAATGCTCTCAAAACTTCATAGATATAATCACCCAGGGTCCTGTCCTATGTAAAGACACGCAGCCCCTACCTGATGACACCACGATACAGCATGGAGGGTAACACCTGGGCATGTTTAGCAAGCATTCTGGGGGGTTCTGAGGTAGGTGTTCTGGGAGCTTCATCTTGACATTTATTTCATTGTGTCCACAGTCATCCAATGTGTTTATGCATTTGTCGCTGTTCTGGTAAAGATCTTCTCAAGCTTCTTTATTTCTCTATATTTTCTTTTCCCAGAGTGGGAGTTTGGGAGATAGCTTAAGGACTTCTGGCTTTACATCTGGCTTTACATGGGTGCTGGGGAATTGTCTTTGCAGGCAAGCACCTGAACTGCTGAGCCATCATCTCTCCAGCCCTTTTGTTTATTTCTGTATCCCAGATCAAAAGAGGCACCTGACACATTATAGGCACCCCGTAATTATTGGCAGGAAAGGAAGGGATGAATGGAAGCTTGATTCAGAAGAGGCAAATGAAAGAGAGGAAGCTTTGTGAAATCCATCTTTAGGTCTGGGCATATGGCCCAGCGGACAGAGTGCCTGCTTAGCACACACAAAACCCAGAGTTCCACTTCCAGCATCTATTACTGGTGTGGCAGCCCATGCCTGCAATCCCAGGTAGAGGCAGGTGGATCAGAATTTCAAGGTCATCCTCAGCTACATGGACAGTTTGAGGCCAGCCTGAGCCACACAAGACTCTGTCTCAAAACAAAACAAAAGCACCTTTTATTCATACAGGTATGGGAAGTGTGAAGACAATGGATAATAATCTTTGTGGTCAGAACTGAGCACCCACGGGATATCCAGACCAGGGTAGCTGTGATATTCTAGTTATTTTTTTTACCAACTTCAGAGCTTCATTTTCCCTGAAGATCTTGCATAGTTCAGCTCAAAACATATCTTTTTTCAAAGAGAGAGAGAGAGAGACAAAGAGAAAGAGAGAGAAAGAGAGAGAATGAGCACACCAGGGTCTCTTGCCATTGTAAAGGAACTCCAGATGTATGCACCACTTGGTGCATCTGGCTTTACGTAAGAAGTGGGGCATCAAACCCAGGCTGTCAGGCTTTGCAAGCAAGTGCCTTTTACTGCTGAGCCACCTCTCCAGCTCCTCAAGACATATTTCTGGGTGTATTTGATGTTACACGCTATACTAGACACTGGGTTAAAGCTCACTAATAAAACACTTGATACATGAGGATCTGGGCTCCTGGGAAAGTTTTGGTTGTTGTTGTTGTTTTGTTTTGTTTTTTTAAAAAAAATATTTTCAGCCTGGCGTGGTGGTGCACACCTTTAATCCCAGCACTCGGGAGGCAGAGGTAGGAGGATCACTGTGAGTTCAAGGCCACCCTGAGACTACATTGTGAATTTCAGGTCAGCCTGGACTAGAGCGAGACCCTACCTCGAAAAACCAAAAAAAAAGAGAGAAAGAAAGAAAGAAGGAAGGAAGGAAGGAAGGAAGGAAGGAAGGAAGGAAGGAAAGAAAGAGGAAGGAAAGAAGGAAAGAAGGAAAGAAAGAAAGAAAGAGGAAGGAAAGAAGAGAAAGAAAGAAAGAAGAAAGAAAGAAAGAAGAAAGAAAGAAAGAAAGAAAGAAAGAAAGAAAGAAAGAAAGAAAGAAAGAGCACCAGAGAACTTCCCACTTCTGAAAAGCACAGAGAAAGGCAAACATGAGCAACTGAAGGGAAAAGACCTCATGGGACACCCAGCCTCTGGCACCTTGATCTTGGACTTCTAGTCTCTAGACCTGTGAGAAAAAAAATGTCTGCTGCTTGAGCCACCCCGTTTATGGCATTTTGCTCTGGCAGCTAGACCTAATTGATATTCTGGCTTGGAGAGGGCGATTTGCCTGGTACAGATAATGAACAGCACAGCCAGAACTTGAACTTGGGACTCTCTAGTAAGTAAATAAGATAATGTAGATAAATTGAGCATGGTGGTTCACCCTGTAATCCCAGCACACCGGAGGCTGAGGTGGGAGGAATGCCATGAGTTTGAGGCCAGACTGGACTACAGAATGAAACCCTGTCTCTAAATAAATAAATAAATAAATAAATAAATAAAGCCACCCAAAGATAATCAAACAAAAAAATTAATGTAGATACCATTCTGCATGGTGCATGGTAAATAATTAGCCTTCAACAAATGGCTTCTAATATTCGTAATGCAATCCAGAAGTTGGGCTCACAAAATCACTACTGTTGGATTAACAAGAAAGCTCAGTTGGGAAGTGCTTGCTCTGCTAACAGGAGGACCTCAGTTCAGCTCCCCAGCAGGCCTGGTGGCATTTGCCCCAATGCCAGCCCTGGGAGGACAGGGACAGGGGATCCCTGAGGCGTGCGTGCTGGCTAACATGAGTTGAATCAGTGAGCTCCAGAATCAGGGAGAGACCCTGTTTCCAAAAT
>PVHP010022990.1:25000-27777 GCA_004024765.1 Zapus hudsonius
TTAAAAAATCACAAGATGTGGTGGTACACACCTTTAATCCCAGCACTTGAGAGGTAGAGGTAGGAGGATCACTGTGAGTTCAAGACTACATAGAGAATTCCAGGTCATCCTGGGCTAGAGTGAGACCCTACTTTAAAAAACAAAAACAAAAACAAAACCTCTCATGTTCTTGCAGAGGATAAGGAACTGTGGCCAGGAACATTAGAGCTGGCCATCCACCTAAACTCAAAAGTCCACCTCTGTCGAAGTTAAAACCAGTAAAAAGTCTCAGCATGGCACAGAGATCACTGTTCCCAGAAATGTCAAAGCGGTTGTCACAGCCGCTTGTTCTCTGGACTTTAACTGTTAAAATGTCAAAGAGGCCTTTATAGGTATGACAGGCATCACTGGCTCACACTCAACCTGCTGTTGGTTCCAAAGTCCTCTGATCACGCGGAGTCCCATTCTTAATAGGAGCTCAGCCACACCTTTACCTAATGGTGTCTTAACCAATGCTCTCTGATCTGGACTCAGGCAGCAATCTGAGACAAAGTGTCTTTGTTCCTGGTGTGTCTAAGGTCTGGGCAAAGAGGAAGGTATTTCATTTCATCAGAAGACAAAAGCTGTGAAAATGTTAGCATGCACCATCCTGTGGAATTTGTCTTCAGAATTGATTGAGTCACCTTTTCCTGACAAAACCCAGTTTAGGGGAGGAAAGTTTGTTTCAGCTTATGGCCCATCGGGGCAGAGAGGCTGTGGCAGCAGAAGCTTGAGGGATCTGGTCACAGTGAGTCCACAGTGAGGAGGAAGCAGAGTCATGACAGCTGGTGCTCAGCCAGCTCTCTCAAGCTTTTTTTTTTTCTCGTTTGTTTGTTTATAAATAACTTTTGTTAATTGGTTGATTTGTGTGTGTGGTGACTGCAGCAAGAAGAGGCTTGTGCCAAGCTTTGTACCAAGCTTCATGTAGGTGGCTGGGGACTTGAACCTGGGTCAGCAGATTTTGTAAGCAAGTACCTTTAAATTTCCCCAGCCTCTTGTGTTCAGACTCTTTTTTCTTATTAACATTGCCTTTATTACAATAACAATGAGTAATACTTGCTGTGAGTTATTTTTCTTTTTTTAATCTTAAATATATATTTATTGTCCATAATGTGTTACATTATTCAGTGGGCAAACAATGAGTTGTTATCCCCAATTCCCCAATGCCCCCCATCCCCAATCACTGGAGATCCTCCTCTGTGTACCATCTGGATAAGTCCTTGTGGCAGGGGACCTTGGATAGCCTAGTACTCAGCCCGGTCCTCCTGGCCCAAGTGTGTTGATACTGAAGGGTGCCATGCCTCTGGATAGTCTCCCTCATTGGCTCTTACAATCTTTCCGCCCCCTCTTCCTCACAGTTCCCTGAGTCCTGGTGGGTGAGTATTAAGGCTGCTTTAAGATTGTGAGTTTAGGGGTATTTGTTTTGAAGATCGTTGGTTTCTGTCTCACTGTCTTATCCTATGTAGATTGAATGTCTGCGCTGTGGGTCCCTCGTTCCTCCCGTCCTTCTCTGCGGGGTTCCATATGGATCCTCCACGGTATGACTGTGGTGGCTCCTCTCTTGCCAGAATCTCAGGTATCGGCCTACAGTCGGTTGGTAGGGTTAGATGGGCCCCAGCTCTCTCGCTGCATCCTGAAAAATACAAGGACAATCTCCATCGGAGAGTGAGATCAGTGTAGGTTAACAAATATACACATTTCTGGTTTACCTAGATTCTATTTCTAGTAGCCTCCCCGTCAATCGCTCCCATAGTACATCTTGTCTTGGGATCCGGTGACCATCGCCCTGAATCCCAAGTTCCAGACAAGGGGTCCCCCTTCAGACTCTTGATGATAAAAAAAATTCAAAAGTCAAAAGAGCCAGGTGCGGTGGCACATGCCTTTAATCCCAGCCCTTGGAAGGCAGAGGTAGGAGGATCACTATGAGTTCAAGGCCAGCCTGAGACTACATAGTGAATTCCAGGTCAGCCTGGGCTAGAGTGAGACCCTACCTTGAAAAACCAATAGATGATAGATAGATAGATAGATAGATAGATAGATAGATAGATAGATAGATGATAGATAGATAGATATAGACAATGAAAAGTTAAAAAAAAAAGCATGGAATGTAGTGAAGCATGCCTTTAATCCCAGTACTCAGGAGGCTGAGGCAGGAGGATCACTGTGAGTTCGAGCCCAACATGGTGCTACAGAGTGAGTAGTCTAGGCTAGAGTGAGACCCTGCCTCAAAGACAAACATACAAAGTCAAAAAAAATTGGGGGGCTGGAGAGATGGTTTATCAGTTAAAAAGTCAAAATATATATATATCAGCAAAAACAATTTTCTGAGCCAGCCATTGGGAACAACGAACCTTCCACCGAGGAGCCATGCATGGTTCAGTTTGCCCCTAACCTTATGCGGAGGGTCCTGGAGCTGGTGTGATTTACTCAAACCCTTGATCGGCCACATTTTGACACTATGCCAAGGTTCATCTGGTTCCTCCAACCCCTGATGAGATCCCTACAGCTATTCAGAGTTTGAAAAACAATAATCCAGAGTCCTCAGACTGGTAGCTTCAAACATCTCACAGCTAAGGAAGCTATCTAGGCTGAATGGCTGTGGCCACTGAGGTGTGGATGTGGTTTTATATTGGTGAGATCATAGGCAGGAGTGGCATCGCTGGCTATTGTATGAAGACCAGTCTTTACCATCTGATTATATTTGATTTGTTATTTGAATGTTCTTGGACCATGTATGTATCTGAATAAAGCATGATATG